>JBBPBX010029027.1:0-28527 GCA_038048925.1 Garcialebias charrua | reverse complement strand
GTTCAGTTTTTTTCAAATGCAGTTCTGTTTTTTCAAATGTAATTCCGTTTTTTCAAATGTCGTTCAGTTTTTTTCAAATGCAGTTCTGTTTTTTCAAATGTAATTCCGTTTTTTCAAATGTCGTTCAGTTTTTTCAAATGCAGTTCTGTTTTTTCAAATGTAATTCCGTTTTTTCAAATGTCGTTCAGTTTTTTCAAATGCAGTTCTGTTTTTTCAAATGTAATTCCGTTTTTTCAAATGTCGTTCAGTTTTTTCAAATGCAGTTCTGTTTTTTCAAATGTAATTTCGTTTTTTCAAATGTTGTTGTGTTTTTGTTGTGTTTTTCCAAATGTAGGCCTAATTCCTTTTTTTTTTAATGTCGTTCATTTACACCTTGGGGCCACCGTAGAATTCGTCTTGACCTGCCTTTGTCTGCAGGATTATAAAAACACTTCCTGCCTCACGGTCTGGTGCAGATTCTTACTGATGAGGTTCTAAGCATGTAACTTTATACTGTACATGTGAAAGTCTGTTTTCAAATAAAAGATTGGTTAAAAAATCTTGTGTCTTCAGAGTGGCTTATTTGAGTAAGCAGTTGATAAAAGGATATTTATTCATCCAACATTTTTGGTCCTTCGAGCCAGATAAAATGTTGGATGAATAAATATCCTTTCATCATCTGCTTACAGTACTCAAAATAGGCACTCTGAGAACACAAGGATTTGTTTAAACTGGTGTTTTACTTGCAAGGGTAGATAGTCACAACAAAAAGGTTTTCACAGTAGTGGTTGAATCGACTATAGTCGACTAGTAGAATAGTCTATTCTATAGCCTCTCGCAAGTTTTTAAAATTTGCGTCGACTGAACATGAACAATAATATATGGTGGTGGATACAATAAAATAAAACTAAAAACAGCGGTGGGAGGTGGTTAGAGCTGTCATTTCTAACGTGGGCCAGCGCCCGGCCTGAGCCAAAATAATGTGCTGGATGGGTGGCCCGGGTCAGTGTTGGGCTTTTGATTGCATCAGCTGAAGTGCGCGGCTGACAATCCAATTTGGATCACCACCAGTCGCTCGTGGCCATTTGACTGTGCGCTGATTGGCTAGTTAAAAGAGGTACAAAAATATCCAGATGGATGACTGCCAGTGACCCACCTGAAGCTTACCAGCCGCTGCATCAGCATACACGCTCGTTTGACGACCGTTAATAACTATTATAACTATAATAACTATAATATTATAATAAGGTGGATTCCTCCATCGCCCAAGTTTTAGTTTTATTTGGTGGATTAAATAAAACAAAACTAAAAACAGGTTTTTAGTTGTTGTTTTTTACGTGACGTAGCTTAATAATAGCTTGGGTTTTCCTTTGACTTATTTGCAGTATGATGAATGGTAGGAGAATAAATATAAATAATACAGGTGGTCCCCGAGTTACAACGGAGTTCCGTTCCTATGCTCGTTTGTGACACGGATTTCGACGTAAGTCGAAAACACATACACACTGGCCATACCATATACACGTACATGTACGGTAATGTACAGTTACCAAGCACTTAGCCTATCCTAACACAGTACCCTACATAATTATCAAAAAACACATACAGTATATTTGGAGCCATAATGAAGGAAAAAAAGAGTTAGTTTCTTACTGGGAGCTGGTGAATTCTTCCTCCGTCTGTTAGCATGTTAGCTCGTACTCCTCCGAGCTCTGCAGCTTCCTGCAGCTTCACGTGGTCCACAGCGTTTACAGCAAGGTCTGTTAGCATGTTAGTTCGTTGCTCAGCTGTAGCCTCTCTGCCTCGTAAACCTCCGCTCCAAACATAAGGTCTCCTGTACTTTTCCACGCACGGTCCAGCGGTCCAGAGTTTTACAGTAAGGTCTGTTAGCATATTAGCCCCTCCTAACCTCCTCTGCTCCGGTCTGCCTGTCCAAAACAATGAGGTCTCCTGTAAGTTTCCACTGAGTGCGTCACCTCCCTCCTGGCTACTCTCCCCCATCCCTCCTGTAAATTTTCGCTGAGTTTTGGTACCGTATTTTTTGGTGTAAAGGCGCATAAACCGCGTAACTCAAACAATGCTTTTCAATGGGAGGGCTTTCGTAACCGCGAAACGTCATAAGTCAAGGCCGTCGTAACCCAAGGACTACCTGTATATATGTTTTGTTGCTCTTTTTTGTGTAAATAATAAATAAATAAAAAATTTGTGAATATATAGCGTCTTGCGTTCCTATGACATCACTGCGACTAGCCACTGTCTGCTCGACTTTTATCATTCTGAAGTCGACTTTAACAAATATGTAGTCATGCAACCCCTATTTCACAGCTATACATGTACAAAGTTATATGCTTAGGGAGCCTCATCAGTGAGAATCTGCACTGGACAGTGAGGCAGGAAGTGTTTTTGTAATCCTTATCAGACAAAGGCAGGTCAAGACGACTTCGGCTTCACAGCTTACGGACTTGAAGCCGTCCTTGGAGTTATCAGGTGCGCCTGCAGCCTCCTCTCTGAGAAGAAAAAAACTACTCTAACTCACACACATTAATTTAACATTAGTGACAAACATCCATAAACCTTTACATGAATTCCCTTGACTAGCATAAAATTTAAATAATTATGTAGGCCTTTTGGATGCTCTTTTATCTTGGTGTAGTAATTCTCATTAAATGTGTTTGATAATTAAGCTTCAGCTAGCAACAAACCATCTTGTGTTTTCTGTCAGGAATACTATTTTTATTATTGCCAAGTTTCGATAGTTGCTTAAATAAGTACACTTTCGTACTTCGGTTTTTAGTTTTCATGGTTCCCCATGGTTGGTATTGTCGGTGGTGATAGCCTTATATCAAATTTGTAGTTTGTTATATTTAGTTATCCATTTTCTGGTAGCATAATCTCCTTTGTTTTGGCTTGTTAGCCACACAGCCACTTTTTCTATTGTCCTAATAACACAATTTCAATTTTTTTGATTGGTTTTCAATTTCTGATAACACTATATGAGCCTCAACAAACCCCAAACCCTAACCTGCCCTTGCCAGATTTGCTTAATTTGTTTTGTTTGCAGAAACCTAAAAAATTTAAATCATTTTTCTTCTTTATGTGTAAACCTTTTAGTAATTTTGCGTTTTATGTGAAATCAGAATTATGTTTCTTGTGTAAAGATCATTCAAAGTCAAAGTCAAAGTCAACTTTATTGTCAGAACTGCAATATGTACAGGACATACACAGGATTGAAATTGCGTTTCTCTCAGTCCCTCGGTGCAACAGTAAACATTTAAACATTGAAACACTGAAACATATAATAATAGACATAAGCATAAAATAGTAAACCTAACACTGTCCTGAGTTTTTTGCATAGTGGTATAAGAGTATGAAAATTTACACCAACTCTAAAACTAAGACTCCAACATATATTGGCATTTTTTTAGGCAGCGGTGTTATAATCTGCTAGCTTTCAGAGTATGCAATGTGTATAAGACTTACAGCTACCACCACACCAAGCTGCACCTTAACGTCTTGGAAACTGACTGACTTGTAGCCATTTTTGTGTTTGCTAAGGTTGCGCAACTGTGGCGGCCATGTTGAACCTGACTGGCTGCAAACATTAATCGATTGTAGCTGTCCACCCAGTGATTACTTTAAGAAAGGTTCAGTAAAATCCACCCAGTAATTTATGCAATATTTGACCAACAGACAGACAAAAGCAGAACGACACAGAGAAAAATACAAGTGCCCGCCATTTGCCTGCAGCTGTGAGCCACAACCATACGTAAAGTACTACGGTTTAGCTTCATGTCTCATTTTTATCAGTCACTTCTTTTGCTTTAAGGCTGTGTGTGTGTGTGTGTGTGTGTGTGTGTGTGTGTGTGTGTGTGTGTGTGTGTGTGTGTGTGTGTGTGTTTGAGCCTGCATGTACATGGGATTGCGTTTGCGTGCAGCTGTGTATTTACATAAGCAGCTCAGGCTTTCAACGGCCAGTCAGTTGAAAAATTGAGCAGCTCCTCCTCAAACTCATTTTAAAACATGTCGGCAATAGTTTCGGCTACAGTCACTGATCACACCACATCATCGAGTTATTGTGCATTTGAGAGGAGTGAACTCTGTTAGTGTGTCAGCACACACACACACACACATGTACAACAGGCAGTGGAGCGTGAGTCAACTGTACGGGAGTAAGAAAAATAAAAAGCACATAGCGCAGTCATTACTTGTTGAACAGACCCCACTGAACCAGATCAGAGTGAGGGAGCTGTGTGTTTGTGTGCGTGTGTATGAGAGAAACAGGAATGTGCATTTGGTTTTGTGTATTCGTAAGTCAATCATCTCTTTACTTTCTGCTGGTTCACTGCAACAGCGTCCTCAGCCTCAGTTTACTTACTGTCACAAGGACGTTGCATCTGTTGCTACGAACGTCGAGGATTAAAGATGGAGACTAAAAGTCAGTTCCCGAGTTCTGTGAAACGATAAGCTATGTACACTAACTCCTTTATGACTTGAAATAGTCTTTGTGTGCATTAAATACCTCCAGATCAGCTGGTATAGGTATTGGATTATGTTTGTCAGGTGCTTATTTATGTGTTAGAGGCTGTGATTAACAAAATAAACAGCAAAATGGCGACGAACAATTTAATTTTTTTTTATCATAGTTGCTGTTATTTCATTTTAATAGTCTCAAAGCAGTTGATTGATGCATGTCAGAGCCAGTCGCTGTCGCTTACGGAGCTGAAAGTCAACATACTTATTTGTGTGTGCACAAACTCTTGGGATTTTCTGGACACCCA
The DNA here is from genome assembly GCA_038048925.1 of Garcialebias charrua. Lineage (NCBI taxonomy): Eukaryota > Metazoa > Chordata > Actinopteri > Cyprinodontiformes > Rivulidae > Garcialebias > Garcialebias charrua. The sequence goes on along the minus strand of JBBPBX010029027.1, from coordinate 23,770 downwards.
CACTTTGGTATTTATACCATACGTTTTGGATTACAGGTAGTCCTCAGGTTACGACGGTCTCGAGTTACGACGTTTCATGGTTACGGCATATCTCCCATAAAAAAAAAGTACCGTATTCGTCAGTGTATTATACGCTCCTGTATATAACACGCTTTGTCCAATTATTGGAAATAAACCAGAAAAAAACGTACATAATACGCTTCAGTGTTTAATACGCATCTATTATGCGTCACCGCTACGCGACGCGTCAGCGCCGCATTTGCCCTGCTTAAAATGGTGGCCACAGAAGCGGGCGAGCACCAAAGGAATTTACAACAGAACACGGTAAAAACTATTATTTCTTTGCGAGAAAAAAAATATTTCTTAGCTGACTTTATAGCAAACGGGCTCCTGAGCTTAACAAAACTAACGAAATGTTCAAATCAGCTGGATTTTAAAAAGTAGTTTGCCGATTTGCATTCAGGCGGGTCGGACGCTTTCTTTCTTTAAATTTAGCTAAATAAACGCTTAAAAAATATATTTCTTAGCTGACTTTATAGCACACGGGCTCCTGAGCTTAACCAAATGTGAAATCAGCTGGATTTAAAGGGGACCACAGATTCAAAATTCACTTTTTAATGTTTTTTTACTAAACTTTGGGTATTTACTTCATAAAAAAACAGTCCTAAGGCCAAAAAAATGCACCCAGTGGTTTATTTACTCTAAGTAGATTTATTTATTTTTGATAAATACACCTGGATTCACACTTCCTGCGGTTATTGACGTCACAACCCGCAGCCAATCACCTCAAACCTGAGTCCAGCCCCTCACCTAGCAACCCCTGGTTAGGCTCAACCCACTTCTGTATTAAACACATGACTGTTGTTTTTCATGATTTCATCTCATCTTTTGTTTATATGTTCTTAATTTCATGTGTACAGCACTTTGTTGCAGCTGTGTTTTTTTTAAATGGCTTTATAAATAAAGTATAATTGTTATTTTTATGTTTTAGTTCAATTTTTAGTGTATTTGCGATCGCTCCCAACGCGCAGCCGGCAAAAATTAAACGAGCGGACTCCCGGCATAGGGACCGGCGGCAACGGGACACTGCTTCTGGCGGATGGAGCGGAGCTTCAATTGTACAGCCTCGTTGCAGCGTCCCAGCAGCCTCACAGCAGCGAGGACCTTCTCCTTATGGATTAATTTACGGGAGACACTTGGTGAACTTTGTGTTGTCTTGACTGGAACAGCGATAACTCCCAAAATCGCCGCGTGCAACGAGCGGAGCTGGCAAACACCGGAAGAGGAACAAGCTAACATTAGCATCGGATTCGGGAGGTCTAATGCTAAAAGGAGCAGCAAATTGCGGCGCGCTCAGACGGGTTTCGGTAAGTTATCTTAAGCTAGCACTAACAGTAAGTCAAATGAGTAATAAAAAAAGAGCTAATTTTAAAACAACAACACATTACAGATACTGGCTGTTACAGAGGGCGTAAACAGATCGTTGAAGGGCGTGGACTTCAGAACTTCTATCAGAAACCGGTCGTTCAAAACGAAAGTTAAAAATGGCAGAATTAAAAAGGGTATAATTGATTATCTAATAATTATTTTGTGCATTAAATTGAAGGAATAGGGTCTGGATATTGGGGCGGCCGTGGTGTAGTGGTAATGGCAGTCGTCTCCCGATCGGAAAGTTGGCGGTTCGACTCCCGGGACCCGCACCATGTGTCGTTGTGTCCTTGGGCAAGACACTTAACCCTGAGTTGCTCCCGGTAGGACTGGAAAGCACCTTGCATGGTAGTCTGCCGCCACCGGTTTATGAATGTGTGTAGCATTCAATATATGTGTAGCACTTTGAGATTTTCAGTAATGAAAAGTGCGTTATAAATTGAATTAATTATTATTATTATTATTATTATGATATCACACAGAAATACCATAAAAATTTAAAAAACACATCTGAGGTCCCCTTTAAAAATCCGTGGTGTGGTTTATGAGTGAAGGTATCTTGCTAACAAAAACAGCGAACCTCACAGCTAAATGCAGCTACATCCAGAGCAGGGGGCGGGCAGCGACAGAGTCAGTCCGACCAGAGGAGGCTTTTTTCGGACACATGAGCTAGAAACGGTCTGGAAGTGTCTCCCTAGCGGACAAAAGTGGTACTGCACCATTTTTTGCCCAAAATGAAAAACAGCGATATCAGAGCGAAAAATGGGTCTAAAAATATGGGAAAAAATCCATAGATAATACGCTTCGGTGTATAATACGCAGGACATTCAAATGAGCAAAAAAACTGCGTATCATATACCGACGAATACGGTATATATATTTTGAAATTTTATTTTGAAAGCCAAGTTACGCAGTTTCCGGTTTTACGTTATTAACGTAGCTGTGGAGGAATGCTACACATTACTCTCTAAAAAAGCTAAGTCTGGTCCTCTGGACATTCAAAAAACAAAACAAAACTGTACTGTGAACACGGTTTCACGTCGTAAACGAATATGGAGGATGGACTGAGCTGGACGGCGGTTTTACGACGTAAACGCAATAGAGAATACGGAGGAGGGACGGAGGAAGCTTCACCAGCATACCAGTATGAAATTAACTATTTTTTCCCTTCATTATGGCTCCCAAATGTATGTGTTTTTGATAATTATGTAGGGTACTGTATTAGGACAGGCTAAGTGCTTTGTAAAATACAGTACTGTACGTAAAAGGTGAAGTATTACGTATGTTCGAAATTCGGGTTACGACGCAGCGTAGGAACGGATCTCCGTTGTAAGTCGAGGACTACCTGTATAAGGCACAATATCAATTCACAATAACCACATAAAATTGTTTCGAGGTCAGTAAGCACAACCAGAATTAATACAAAAAGTGCACCGGATTATAAGGCTCAATGTTGATTTTTGTGAAAAATTTAAGGATTTTAAGTGCTCCGTCTGAAAAATACGGTACTGATTTAGAGTTTGCTGCACCACAGCGATCAACCCAGAACACAAGTAACAATGTTGCACTGTTTGTCAATTGCAGTTGATGACTATTGAAGTATCAGAAAGGAGATAACTCGTCATGTGGGGCTGGTGAAGTGTGGCCATGTTTGAGCCTATTTTATTATTGTCCATGCACATTATTTAGTTCACAATTTTAGCTCAAACTGTACACTCCTCGACTTGCTTCCTATCCACCTCAGCCGTCACTCTCATGCTTCTGGGCACTTTAGAAAAACCGATTTGGACCCACTTTTTAAAATGACTATAATTTATCATGGGTGTTGGTTTTAGACCTGCACCAGGGCTGTAGCCTCAGATGTTTTCTGTCATAAGAGAGCTTTTGTGCAAATGTCAAATCATGGCTCTAGCACTGTAGAATAAGAAAATTAAATGTTTTACTTGAATTATATCTACCTTGCCATTCACGTGGATTATTTGCGTAAATTAATACATTTTAACTCATTCTCCCGCACCACTAAGGAGATGAACACCAGTGACATCTAAAGATCAAAGCTAATCTTGTCATGTATGTCAGTTTTTGGTGTTCCTGGAAACTCTTTTGCTGTTGTTTTTGACATTAGCAGCACATTTTTGCATTGGTTGGGAGTTTTTGCGACATAGCTATCTTTTCATTGTGCTGTATTGACAGTTTTTCTGTCTGCATCTTTGCGGTAACTTTTGCCGTGCAGATGTTCATTTGCATTTGTCGGAGAGAAAAAAATTACAGTGAATGCAAATGCAGTCATGTAAAAGAACTGTTGGTAGAACGAAGTTTTCTTAAGCTGCTTTTGTTTAGTCTATTTGCACACGGGTTTTGTTGCTGCAGCAGAACTCACCTGTTGGTTCAAACCACTGCTCAGTGTTTTCTGAAATGCATTTTTGTTGTTTTGAAGAGAACTTTAGCTCTTTTGGGCCATCACCTTTATTATCAAATTTGGCCCAATTTCTGTTTGAATAATGGATAGTTCAAAAATCTAAACCCTACCTTAAATTTGTACAGGAAAATGACGTATCTGAATTTTGTGTTAATTGATGTGGAGTTCCTCAGGGCTCCGTGTTGGGACCAAAGTTGGTTATTATGCACGTGAATGATCTAGTTGATGTGTTAAGGCTTTTGAAGTGTTTCATTTGCAGATGATAACAATTTTTTTTGTTCAGGTGAATATATTGATATTGAATATTAGAGATGATAAAGGCAGAATTCGTAAAAAATACAAACTTGGTTTCAACTTAATAAGTTGTCATTAAATTTGAAGAAAAAAATAACTACATGATATTTACTAATAGATAGAAAATTATCGAAGTCCCATTTAAAATTGACAGTACTGAAATTTATAGAGTTGTAAAATTTTGGGGTGTCATTATTGATGAGAAGCAGACATGGACAGCTGAGACAGTTTGGTTTGATTTAAAGATTTCTGTACTCTAACCAGAAGGAACTGGATCAGCATATTAAAAGTTGAAGTTATGTCGTGTAATGAGGTGCAACTTACCTGTCAACCAAAAAACAGACAAACTACCAGTAACTACATTTTTTTTACTTTGGCCGTTGGGCAACCAAGAGGGGCTGAATAGTTTTGCGACCCAGTGATGTCATTCAGTATTCTCTTTGTATGTTGCACTAATAAGTTGAGTTTTAAATTGTTTTACTATCTTTTTTGTTTGTTTTAATGTTTCAAATCCAATAATATTGTCATCCTTTTTAAGAAGATACCATTTTTAGATGCTCCAGGAGAAGTATTCTGAAAACCACCCCAGGTATTTATAGGTTCCCTCATGCAGTGACACAGACACCTTTTATGCTAATTTACTAATATACTTTATGAATTTTAAACAAGCATGTTTGTTGGTCAGAATGTTTTAAAAAATCTACCTCCCCCCCCCCATAAAAAGCATAATAAAAAGCATATTCTATCCACAAAGAAAAAGTGGTAATTTAAAAAATAAAACTTGATTTAAATGAATTTTACATAACACCGTGTCACTAAAGTATTGAACACAATCACATTTTCATTTTAACTAAATGCAAATTAAGTTTCAGGACTGCTCAGAATCCAATTTTCCACAGAAGGATTCAGGAAAACTAAACCTCACAACCTTTGCATATCGCTTTGTCCCTTTTGGCTAACTGGGCTAAATAGATGTTGGGGCCAACCCTTTGTAAACAGACTCTGGGCCCGGTCAAGGCTGCAGGAGCCTGTTAGAAGAAGGACAGACGAGGACAGACAACTGAGGTTGTTTGCCATCGTGTGTGTGAAGATATCTCCAAACATTTGGACCCTGGAGATAGCAACATGCCAGAGAATGGGGAGGCAGAGAGACAGACAGAGATGAGTGTATTTCCCCGGGACCACCTACACCGTCTAATCAAGATACGGCTGCAGTCCATGTGTGTGTGTGTGTGTGTGCAGGAAAGGCAAAGAGACAGACAGACAGAGAAAGCAAGTGTGTGCTTCTTAGCTCGAGATAAAACGTGGTAAATCAGAGGGTTCCCCCTGATCCCTCATAGCAGGTTCTGCGCTTGTGTGTGTCAGCGTTAGACAACTGTGTGGCTGCTCCCTCAGCCCCCATCACATCTCATGGACCATGGAGACTAGCCCTGCACCGGAGTAATGAGCAGTGCGCTGTTGTGTCTATTCACTCAGTGTGACTGTGTGTGTGTTTCCATGAGGGTGAGTGATAAGCACAGGCCTGTGATGCTGCATTAATTGCGTGCAGAGTCTTTGGTTCCCCCTCACACAGTTAATGAAGACGCGACACGTCGCTCAACCTTCACTGACGCTCTGCTTTGAGTGCCGCAGCGGCCTCCGCTGCATTTAAGCACTGTAATTTGGCTTTTAACCGAAATAAATGAGTTATCAGGGAGATCCGAAGGATTATGATTATCATTATTTTTCCCTTAGTGACAAATGCCATGCTGTGATTGGATAATGGTTTTCCAATGGAGTGGCAGCCGTCCTATGGGGTCGTCCGAAAGATAGGAAATAGATGGGGAGTGTAAGGTGCCAATCTGTACAACTAATGAGGTGCAATTATATCACATGCACGTCTGCTGATGTGACCTTAACAAACACAAACACCTATACTGAACACACATAAACCTCTATAGCCTCATGACAACATGCGACTTATGCCCCTTTTCCACTCGCTCGGCGCAGAGCGGATCAGTCTGGTCCAGTCTGGTTCAATTCGGATCGGCTCACATGTAGCTCTGTCTCCATTCACTTCTGTAGCCCTTAGGTGGGCGGGGTGTAGAATCCTACTCGTCTCACACGTGGTGGAGGTAGTGTTCCCATTTTCTTTTGCCATGATATCTATTATGTTCAAGCTCCAACAATACGATCAGCTACGCTTCGGTTTGGTGCGGGCGAGGACAAGCTCAGATGGAGGATCTGTTGTTGTTGTTCTGAAAAGACCCACAATGCACCTTTCCCCTCCAGACAGCCTCCTCCTCCCCGGCCAATCAGTGACCGACAGTGTTTATGACGTGAAGGACGGCGCGCTTACAGCTCGCCTGAACCCTGCTCTGAAATCAGTCCGGAATCGCGGTGCGGCGCAGCTCATATGTGAGGTGGAAAATGCGTCCAGCTCGCTTCTGGCACGCATATATTGCGCAATAACCGACCCGAACCGGCAAGTGGAAAAGGGACATATCATACCTGAATCCCAGCCCTAACTCTTAAACCAGTACCTCATTGGACTGCAATGGTTCATAAAAAATGTACTTCCAAAAATTGAAGAGTTTGTTAGCAGTTTGTTCCCCACATTGACAGGAAATCCCCATGTGGTTGCCACTGTTCTGGTTTATCGGCGAGAGGAAAGACTCAGTATGGATCCAAGCATCAAAACTGAAAGCATCTTTATCATCTTTTAAGCACCACAGTATTCCTACGCCCCATGACGCTTTGCGCGAAATGTGCACACGACTTCCGGTTGACCGGAAACACCGTTTGTTTACATGCGAGTAATACAGTTGAAGACAGTCCAAACTTTGTTGTTTTAGTTCATTAAAAATGTGGGAACACCACTCGTTTTGTTAAAAGAGGAGGGACAAATAAAAAGAAATTACAGATGTTACCTGATCGCGCAGACATAATTTAAAAATACATAAATAGCGAACGCGTTTGCTCCGGCCTCTCGGCTAAGGTTTATTAGCAGCTATCTCGGCTAAAAATACCGGTCGCGTCTGAGATCTATCGTTTTAAGACAGTAAATCTTCCAAAACTCTCATTAATAAACCCTCCCCGAATAAAAAGATGTTACCTGATCGCGCAGACATAATTTAAAACTACATAAATAGCGAACGCGTTTGCTCCGGCCTCTCGGCTAAGGTTTATTAGCAGCTATCTCGGCTAAAAATACCGGTCGCGCCTGACATATATCATTTTAAGACAGTAAATCATCCAAAACTCTCATTAATAAACCCTCCCTGAATAAAAAGAAATTACAGATGTTACCTGATCGCGCAGACACAGCCATAGAGTAGGATGCAGGAACACTCTTTCTTTGTTTTGGGTCCGTGTTGAAAACACTGTTGTTTTAGCCAAAGATTTAGCTTGGTCCGGTTGTTGGTGCAGCCGCGAACAGCACAGCAGGTACCTGAACCCCGGTAGGACATTTCAGTAAACGTTCCGTTTAAACAAAAGCTGTGTTTGCTCCGATAAAATGAATGAAAATAACTTTCAAAAACACCCGCGATCCATACTCCGCCTATGGAATACAGGCACTTCCGGTGTCGGACAGGAAGTACAATGCACATTCGCTTCTACAGTGACACCCTCAGGAATACTGTGGATAAAGTGTTGAACGAACAACACAGGAAACACTGTCACTCTGGACTAGACACAAACTTCTGCTGAGGCACAAGGAATCTCTTACTGATAAGAACAAGACAACGATAACCAAGCTGGAACCATTTGGGACAATTAAGATAGTGATGGAGGGCGATAAGCTGAAAAGGAACACACAGTTCTTGAAAACAAAACAAAAAACGCAAGTATTGTCCACCTCGTGACAGTGGTGTCATGTTCCAGCTCTCCTTATTCGTGGCATGTAACTAAAAACATACACATGGACTCCTAAAGCAGGATGACAAGCTCTTCAGAGACACTGTAGTGTGGAAAAAGTTGAGCGCATCTTTCAATTCTGCATAAATGTGGTTTCTTCAAGTCAGACAGATTTGAAGAGCCTAAGATCTTGTCTGGATGCACATGGGATGAGTTTTAAAACAGCAAGTTGAAACAAAAATGACCTCAGTCTAGTGAATGATTTTTACACACATTCAAATATATTTTTATGATGCCCAATATTTCTATAGAAAGGCTTGCAATGACACATGGAAAGAGGAATAAAGATTATTTTTTAAGTTTTTCACTCTTCAGGGGCCTCCACAGCGAGTCATCCTCCTCCACCTCACTCTGTCCTCTGCATCCTCTGTCCTCACTCCAACTACCTTCATGTCCTCTCTAACTGCATCCATATATTTCCTCTTTGTCTTTTCCTGGCAGCTGCATTTCTAACATCCTTCTACCAATATAACCACTGTCCCTCCTCTGGACATGTCCAAACCATCTCAGTCTGAACTCTCTAACTTTATCTCCCAGTTGTTTAACATGTGCTGTACCTCTGATGATCTCATTCCTGATCTTATCCATCCTTGTCACTCCTAAGGAGAACCTCAACATCATTTTTGCATATTGGAAAAGTTAATAATAATAATAATAATAATAATAATAATAATAATAACTTTTATTTATAACGCACTTTACATCAAACAGATCTCAAAGTGCTGCCGCCACAGTGGGCAGCACGGTGGCACAACTGGTAGAGCTGCTGCCTCTCAGCGAGAAGGTTGCCGGTTCAAATCCCGGTCCGGGGCCTTTCTGGGTGGAGTTTGCATGTTCTCCCCGTGCATGCGTGGGTTTCCTCCGGGTACTCCGGTTTCCTCCCACAGACCAAAAAACATGCTTGTTAGGCTGATTGGTGACTCTAAATTGACCCTAGGTGTGAGTGTGAGAGTGGATGGTTGTTTGGTGTGAGTGAGACAGGTCCCTCTTGTAAATGAGTCCCCGTGACTCAACGAGGCTAGCCTGTATAAATAAAGGTTGAATGAAAAAAAAAAAAAAACAGTTAACACTTCAACAAGATGATCCGGGGTTGTAAACTCAGCTGAGCTCTTTCTGTGCATGCTCTCCTCAGGCATTCTCTGGGTCCTTTAGTTTCTTCCTGCTGTCCATAAGTCAGAGTCAGAGTCAGAGAGTCTTTATTGTCATTTGCACCGCATGTGGTACATGTGATGAAAACGAGATTATGTACACGGGGTCCCAGTTACATCCAACAACAAATGCAAGAGAAAAACAGTAATAACATCTAGAATTAACTAAGAAAAACATCAACTAGTAATACACTAAGCCCTAATATAGTGGAAAAACATCATTATAAACAGCAGCACGAACATGAGTCTGTATGAGCAGATGGTCACAGATGAACACAGCAACAAGAAAACAGATCAGCATCAGCATGATGTGATATTTTGCAGTGTTTATTTTTATTTTATTTTTATTTATTCATTCATGAGTCTAACAGCCTCAGGGTAGAAGCTGTTCCTCAGTCTAGTGGTTCTACATTTGATGCTCCTCAACCTCCGTCCTGAGGGGAGTGGGGCAAAGAGTGAGTGTGCTGGGTGAGTGAGGTCTTTCATGATGCAGGTGGCTCTTTTCCTGCATCTGTGATTGTTTGTGTGTGGTTTGTTTTATTTATGTCACCTGTCTGGGGGTAACCCATCTCTCCCAGTAACAGCTCTCTGTGAACCTGCACAGACTCAAGCAGGTAAACAAAATGAATGGTTAGACATTTATCCATCCATCTATCCATCCATCCATCAATCCCTCCATCCATTATCTTTTACCCGCTTCTTCCATTTTGGGTCATGGGGGTCGCCGGTGCCCATGTCCAGCAATCACCGTATGAGGAGCAGGGTACACCCTGGACAGGTCACAAGTTCATCACAGGATAGACATTTACATTTATTTATTTTTCTCAAGAAAAATGTTATTTATAAGGAAAGATTCAATTAAATAAATAAAAAAATCTTCTACCCCTCCAGAATTGATCATTTCCACGGCACAAAATAATTACAGCAATTTCACATCAATGGTTTCAGAATTTTAAAACAGCATCATTTAATTTTGCCTGTTGTTTATTATTCCTTAGCCTGGCCCTCGCCTTCCTGCACAGCTCCGCTCAATTCTCATTTCCCTTCACTGCACAGTCTGGGATTCCTCCCATAGACAACGATTTCTCCGGCCGATTTTTGACCGGACCAATCAGAGAGCAGAAGGCGGAGTTTTGAACGACGTCGACTGACGTCGTCATTCAAAATGGCTGCCGCCACGAAGGAATTTTCATTAAAACAAGGTAAAAAACTATTATTTCTCTGCTGAGAAAAAATATATTTCATAGCTGACGTTATATCAGAAGTGTTCCTGAGCTTAACAGTTCCTAAATCAATTCACGAAATGGTCAAATCTGCTGGATATTAAATAGTTTCGGTTTGATATTTTCCAAACAGCCTCGGGTGCGCTACGAAAATAAATGATAAAAAATCGAATTTTATCTCAAATGTTTCATCTAGGCCAACAGTCAGTAAATTAAAGACATATAATTACACACTGGTGGCAGAAAAAATATCCACCGAGTGGTTTCTGAGCAATTTATCTGAATAGCCTGGACCTCGCCAGGCTAAACTAACAAAACTCTGCCTCCTGTTCTCTGATTGGTCCATTCAAAAATCTCCAGGAGAAATCGTTTTCTATGGCAGAGATGCCAGACCCTAGTCCAAAGCGAAGTGAAGGACAAGGGTCTGGTTTAAACCAGGCTAATTATTCCTTACTATTATCAAAAAGGCGTTCAATTCAAGATCAACTGGACTTTATTTGTAACAGAAGACGTTTCGCTTCTCATCCGAGAAGCTTTATCAATTCAATGATAAATGATTGAATTGATAAAGCTTCTCGGATGAGAAGCGAAACGTCTTCTGTTACAAATAAAGTCCAGTTGATCTTGAATTGAACGCCTTTTTGATTTATCATGTCCTGGACGACTGAGAATCTTCACCAGCATATCCTTACTATTATATTCATTACTCCTAATAGATACCTTTGACTCAAGTTGGAAAAATTCAGAGCTTACAAAAAAGTGATGACAGAAAACGTGAAAATGATCCATTGTGAGAATCTGCTTTGGATTAAAGCAACAAGAGAGAATATGTGGACTTTCGTACCACAAGTATGACACAATATTGTGGCAGTGTGAACAGAATTTTAGCATAGTACAGGCGGAGTTTTGAACGACGTCGACTGACGTCATCAGTTAAAATGGCTGCCGCCACGAAGGAATTTTCAAGAAAACAAGGTAAAAAACTATTATTTCTTTGCTGAGAAAAAATATATTTCTTAGCTGACGTTATATCAGAAGTGTTCCTGAGCTTAACAGTTCCTAAATCAATTCACAAAATGGTCAAATCTGCTGGATTTAAATTGTTTCGGTTTGACATTTTCCAAACAGCCTCGGGTGCGCTACGAAAATAAATTATAAAAAATCGAATTTTATCTCAAATGTTTCATCCAGGCCAACAGTCAGTAAATTAGAGCCATATAATTACACACTGGTAGCAGAAAAAATATCCACCGAGTGGTTTCTGAGCTATTTATCTGAATAGCCTGGACCTCGCCAGGCTAAACTAACAAAACTCCGCCTTCTGTTCTCTGATTGGTCCGGTCAAAAATCTACCGGAGAAATCCTTGTCTATGGGAGAAGTCCCAGACCCTAGTACGAAGCGAAGTGAAGGACAAGGGTCTGGTTTTAACCAGGCTAGCGTGTTCCAGAAATTACATACTGAACCTTTAAACACCAACAATCAGACCAAAGGTCATAATGTGTTGTTTCTGGTTCAAAACACATTGCTTGAATAAACTGTAAAAAATAAAAAAAATAAAGACACCATAATGACATACCTTATGACACCCAACAAAGAACAGCAAAAATGTAAGTGGACAAACAAGAGATTGGATAAAGTACACTGGATTGACTTTTATTGTCTGGAGAAAGCTCAAAATTAAAAATAAATAAACAGGAAACGAGACAAATTCTGACTTAGCTTGTATTTGTTTGGTCAGGAGAGAAATGACCCATCAGTTGGTTCTTTTGTTCTGAGTCAGGTTTGTTTTCTTTACTCTAGCTGTAAAGTTTTTGACAGGAGGGTTCAGAAGTATGAAAAATTAAAACTCTTGTCAGTCTTTTGACACCTTGTCAGTAATTTTGACACCTTCACTGTATCAGATTGTGAAACGCAGCAGGTTGGAGTGATTATCTCTAGTACTTGAATGCTGTAAAACTCAAACTTTTCCTTGTCTCTGTTCTGCAAAACAATATTTGTATGCAAAAGCAGTGTTGCTTCCACAATTTGGTTTCAAATATCACGGTTGAACAATTTTTGCAACCTTTCAAAATTTTCTCTTCAAGCGTGCAAGACATGACACTTAATAAAAGCCATGCAAATTGCACAAGTATCTTTGTTGGTTTCTTCAGGAGGACAAGTTCACATTTATCCTGTTTATGTGCAAGGGGCAAGCAGAAACACTATTTTTTTTTAAACTCTAATGGAAACAAGAATAAAAAAGCCAAACTTTTGTTTTCATGTTGACTATCCACCTCGCAACACTTCACAAGTTTGAAACACTAATTTGGAACAGGTTATTATTGGGATTATTGGGATAGCTTAAAGAGCGTTTTTAAATGAAAAGTAGTTTTCGTTATATAAAAAATTGGGGCCTTTGAAACAAAGTAATTTTGTTTACATTTTTACCTACGCATACATTTTTAAGCTTGAATGTGAGGATTTTATATTTTATGCTGGTGAAGATTCTCAGTCATCCAGGACATGGTAAACTCAAAAACGTTCAAGACAAAAACAACTGGACTTTATGTGTACGTAATTGTGCGCCATACATGTCTGTTACAAATAAAGTCCAGTTGTTTTTGTCTTGAATGTTTTTGATTTTATATTTTGTTTTCAGTGTTAAATATTATAGTAATTACTGGTACCGGTAGTTAAGGGTGACAAGTCATATTGCTATTATTCTGGTTGTAATTTTTGCTTGTTTTCAGGCATTGCAACTTGAAAAACTAAACTAAACTACAGATTTTGCATTTCCTGCAAAAATGCAAGTGTGAACGCTTCTTGCTTATCAATGTCAAGAAAACAGTTGAAAAGTAGCTTAAAATAGCAGAATAAAACATCAGATATAAGAAGAAAGCAGAACATGCACAATTGTTCCTAATGTAATGGTCTGCCAGGCTGCTGCCAATACAAACTCTTGATCTGACAGTACTATGTGTTTGGTTTTGCTCTCAGCTACCACTATACCAAATTTCAGCTGAATAGTTCTAAAAATGCCCAATTGTATTTTTTCCTTTTTAGTTAAGACGGCCATCTTGGATTTTTGATTTGGATGCAGTATGTGATAGGGAATGTTCTCAGCTGTAACGTCACCAAATTTCAGCTCTGTATGTGTAAAATGGCTGAGTTAAATCCATTCAAATTTAGTGTTGGTGGCCATCTTAGATTTTTGATTTTCATTCAGCATTTGATGGGAAACATTGTCAGTTATCATCACACCAACTTTCAGCTCAATAAGACTACAATTGGCTGATTTATAGTACTTTTCCTTTTTCTGCTAAGGTGGCCATCTTGGATTTTTGATTTTCAGTCACAGTCTATTAGGGATTGTTGTCAGCTATGCCAAGTTTGAGCCGAATAGCTCTAAAAATTGCGTTATCCTAGTGCTTTCTATAAAACAGCTGAATAGTAGCTAAAGGAATGTAGAAAGAAGCTTAAATTTCCAACATAAAGTGGGCTGAGGGAGCTTTATTGTGCACACTAAGGCTGAAATAGGCATAAATTACCACAATAAAGTTGAAATGCAATGGGTGCAATGTGGGATAGGTGGTGGCCGAGGGCGGGGACCCTGGCTGTCTGATCCTCGGCTACATAAGCTGGCCATTGGGATGTGGAATGTCACCTCTCTGGTGGGGAAGGAGCCTGAGCTAGTGTGTGAGGTTGAGAGGTTCCGGCTAGAAATAGTCGGACTCACCTCAACGCATGGCTCTGGCTCTGGAACCAGTTTCCTTGAGAGGGGTTGGACACTCTTCCACTCTGGAGTTGCCCCTGGTGAGAGGCGCCGAGCAGGAGTGGGCATACTTGTTGCCCCCCATCTTGGTGCCTGTACGTTGGGGTTCACCCCGGTGAACGAGAGGGTAGCCTCCCTTCGCCTACGTGTGGGGGGACGGGCTCTGACTGTTGTTTGTGCCTATGCGCCAAACGGCAGCGCAGATTACCCACCCTTTTTGGAGTCCTTGGAGGGGGTATTGGAGAGTGCGCCTCCTGGGGACTCCCTTGTTCTACTGGGGGACTTCAACGCTCACGTGGGCAATGACAGTGAGACCTGGAGGGGTGTGGTTGGGAGGAACGGCCCCCCTGATCTGAACCCGAGTGGTGTTCTGTTATTGGACTTCTGTGCTCGTCATGGATTGTCCATAACGAACACCATGTTCAGGCATAAGGGTGTACATATGTGCTCTTGGCACCAGGACACCCTAGGTCGTAGTTCGATGATCGACTTTGTTGTCGTCTCATCTGATCTGCGGCCGCATGTCCTGGACACTCGGGTGAAGAGAGGGGCGGAGCTGTCAACTGACCACTACCTGGTGGTGAGTTGGCTCCGATGGTGGGGGAGGATGCCGGTCAGACCTGGCAGACCCAAACGTATTGTGAGGGTCTGCTGGGAACGTCTGGCAGACCTCCGGGAGAGCTTTGAACACGTTCCGAGGGAGTCGGGGGACATTGAGTCAGAGTGGGCCATGTTCCGCGCCTCTATTGTCGAGGCAGCTTATCGGAGCTGTGGCCGCAAGGTTGTTGGTGCCTGTCGTGGTGGCAACCCTCGAACCCGGTGGTGGACACCGGCAGTGAGGGATGCTGTCAGGCTGAAGAAGGAGTCCTATTGGGCCTTTTTGGCCTGTGGGACCCCGGAAGCAGCTGATAGGTACCGGCAGTCCAAGCGGCATGCGGCTCGGGTGGTTGCTGAGGCAAAAACTCGGGCGTGGGAGGAGTTCGGAGAGGCCATGGAGAATGACTTCCGTACGGCTTCGAGGTGATTCTGGTCCACCATCCTGTGTCTCAGTGGGGGGAAGCGGTACGCCACCAACACTATTTATGGTGGGGGTTGCGTGCTGTTGACCTCAACTCGGGATGTTGTGAGTCGGTGGGCGGAATACTTCAAAGACCTCCTCAATCCTATACTGGCACGTCTTCCACTGAGGAAGCGGAGCCTGGGGACTTTGGGTCGGGCTCTCCAATCTCTGGTGCTGAGGTCACCGAGGTGGTTAAAAAGCTCTGCGGTGGCAGGGCTCCAGGGGTGGATGAGATTCACCCTGAGTTCCTTAGGGCTCTGGATGTTGTGGGGTTGGGTTGGCTTACGCGACTCTGCAATATTGCGTGGGCATCGGGGGCAGTTACCCTGGATTGGCAGACTGGGGTGGTGGTTCCCCTATTCAAAAAGGTGTGTTCCAACTATAGGGGCATCACACTCTTAAGCCTCCCTGGAAAGGTCTATTCAGGGGTTCTGGAGAGGAGGGTCCATCGGATAGTCGAACCTCGGATTCAGGAGGAGCAGTGTGGTTTTCGTCCTGGTCGTGGAACACTGGACCAGCTCTACACCCTCAGCAGGGTCCTGGAGGGTGCGTGGGAGTTTGCCCAACCAGTTTACATGTGCTTTGTGGACTTGGAAAAGGCATTCGACCGCGTCCCTCGGGGGGTTCTGTGGGGGGTACTCCGGGAGTATGGGGTACCAGGCCCTTTGATACGGGCTGTTAGGTCCCTGTACGACCGGTGTCAGAGCTTGGTCCGCATTGCCGGCAGTAAGTCAGGCTCGTTTCCAGTGAGAGTTGGACTCCGCCAAGGTTGCCCTTTGTCACCGATTCTGTTCATAACTTTTATGGACAGAATTTCTAGGCGCAGCCAAGGTGTTGAGAGGATCCATTTTGGTGACCTTAGAATCACTTCTCTGTTTTTTGCAGATGATATGGTCCTATTGGCTTCATCAGGTCGTGATCTACAGCTTTCACTGGAGCGGTTTGCAGCCGAGTGTGATGCGGCCGGGATGAGGATCAGTTCCTCCAAATCCAAGGCCATGGTCTTGAGCCGGAAAAGGGTAGCGTGCCCTCTCCGGGTCGGGGAGGGGGTCCTGCCCCAAGTGGAACAGTTTAAGTTACTCGGGTCTTGTTCACAAATGAGGGAAAACTGGAGCGTGAGATCGATAGGCGGATAGGTGCAGCATCTGCAGTGAAGCGGGCGCTATACCGGTCTGTCGTGGTGAAGAGAGAGCTGAGTCAAAAGGCAAAGCTCTCAATTTACCGATCGATCTACGTTCCCACCCTCATCTATGGTCATGAGCTTTGGGTTGTGACCGAAAGAACGAGATCTCGGATACAAGCGGCTGAAATGAGTTTTCTCCGCAGGGTGTCTGGACTCTCCCTTAGAGATAGGGTGAGAAGCTCAGTCATCCGGGAGGGACTCAGAGTAGAGCCGCTGCTTCTCCACATTGAGAGGAGCCAGTTGAGGTGGCTCGGGCATCTGGTTAGGATGCCTCCTGGACGCCTCCCTGGTGAGGTGTTCCGGGCATGTCCCACTGGGAGGAGGCCCAGAGGAAGACCCAGGACACGCTGGAGGGACTATGTTTTTCGGCTGGCCTGGGAACGCCTTGGGATTCCCCCGGAGGAGCTGCTCCAAGTGGCTGGGGAGAGGGAAGTCTGGGCTTCCTTACTTAGGCTGCTACCCCCGCGACCCGACCACGGATAAGCGGAAGACAATGGATGGATGGAAGTTGAAATTATCTGAGAAAAGCTGAAATTTGCTAAAAACAGCTGAATAGTAGCTAAAAAAATGTAGAAAGAAGCTTAAATTTAAAATAGATCAAATGTAAATCATACATCAAACAAGTGTCTCATTTGGAAATAATATGCTATGACTTTTGTTAGTAATATATACTATGATGAGAAAAAAAACTGCAAGAAACTTTCCCATACACAGTGGGATTTGGACTAAACAAGTACGGTAATAAAAATCAGCTCTGTTTGGTTCCCTGTAGAACTGTTGAATGTATCACAGTAGAAACATTCAAAGTTTAAATGGGTCACAGAAAGTTGGACTTTATGCATCAGAAGTGACATTTTGATATATTTCTCAGTTTTTATGCAATTGCAATCTTGGTTTTATACCTTTTGGAGATTTTCCCATGAAACATTCAACACAGCTGACAATGCCACTCTAACTTCTGAGCTGTCTAAACTTAAAAATTTTGCGATCATCAAACTCTTCTTACTCCCATCACTTTTTAATTCATGTACAAACTATACATCCATATGTAGGCATTTTCTTCTTCTGTCATCCAATATGTCTCACACTGCTATAGGTTTTCTCTCAAATCCCCTCAGAGTGTAGAGTGTGCACACCCAGCCTCCACGAACCTCAAATATACGGTTCTATTCAAAATAGTAACGGTTTTCTTAACTTGTCACATCTCTTACATAAAACACTGTAGAAAAAAAAAGACCAATCTACGTGTAAACATCAGTCTTCTGTTGCTCACACTGCAATTTGTAGTTTTTGTGCAGAAACTGTTTATTTGATGCTTTCTTTATGGTCTGTGTTGTCTGACACTCTTAAAAGGGCTGTCAGGGAGTGAGATACAGATGTGTGGTTACCCAGGTGATGCTAATGAGCCATTGGCAACAGCTTGAACATTTCTTTTGATAGGTTCTCTTTACACGTCCTATACTTTTTGTTCAACAAAATGTAGACTTTTTTAAAAATAGAAATGTTTATCAGGAGCTCAGCATCCTTCAACATTTTTTCATAAATGTTCCAATTCTTGAATGAAATTGAAACGATGGGTGATCATGAGGGCATGCACCTTGAGAAATAAAGGTATTTTTGTTTTTATTTGAGAGTTTCTTAAATGTCTTATAATGTCCTACAAACCAACATCCGTGTCTCAAAGAACACATCAACAGTGGGAATAAAAGAAAAGAAAATGGACCAGCACCTTGATAACCTTGGTTACTTCTCTTTGACTAGATCCCATTAGTGAAGATGCACAGCTTTCCTTTTTCCTACTTTCTTTTATCTTTTCTTCAACAAGTTGATTTCACTGATCTATCGACCTTGGATGGCTAATGTGCATAGACAGGAAAGATGATGAATATGTCCACCTCTGTAAGCCCATTGATGGAAACTAGAAGTCTTCCATGCTTGAAAACAGAACCAAAGATCTGCTTGAGCAGAATTCACAGCAGGGGCAAAGCTTGTTTCTTTATTAATTGTATTGCTGATTTTTTTCATACAAGGCTTCCACTCTTTCCTTTTTCTGTTTCTCAAAATGCTTTCCTCATTGTCTTTGACTTCTTTCAGATAATGTCATTTAGACTTCCTCTCTTGGTTTTCAAGCCTCTCTCTCTCCTTTCTCTCAGCAGAGCTCCCTGCTTCTCTCCCATGGCTCTGTCTCTTCCTTTCTTTTCC
This sequence comes from Garcialebias charrua, assembly GCA_038048925.1. Taxonomy (NCBI): domain Eukaryota; kingdom Metazoa; phylum Chordata; class Actinopteri; order Cyprinodontiformes; family Rivulidae; genus Garcialebias; species Garcialebias charrua. The sequence goes on along the minus strand of JBBPBX010029027.1, from coordinate 5,164 downwards.
ACTCACTTCCTCTAAATGCACACAGTATTGATGCTTTTTCCTCCATCTTGGCCCCTGTGATGCTTTTCTTCCTTTTAGCTTTCCCCTTTGTCTCCCACCTTTTATTTGTCAAAGGTTCTCTGCAGTGTTTTCTCCCCAGGTACACACTTTGTCTCGTGCACACAGATACACCAGTAGTTTGAGGAGTTTTTGAACTTTGATACTATTTTTCCCTGAAGCTGCCAATAGCCAGAATGCTGCCAACCAGTACCAAAATAATAAGAAAAGCAAGCTGTATAACTGTCTTTTTAAAATAGCTCAGAATGAGATTATATATTTTTTCTTCAAGATCAAACAGACATGTTAATTAATTAAAACTTCACTCCTGGGTTCACCAAATCACATTAAAACTCATCTATTTGTATTTACATTTCAAATTCAAAGGCAATTTTGTAAAAGATGATCCTAACTAAAAATGAATTAGAAATGTGTACTGATTTGTAAGTATTCAAACCGATTTCATTCAGAGCACAAACCTGTAGCTAATGGCTAATGAGTTTTTGTTAGATCAACCTGACAACAGTTATAACTCTGCATCTCTACAGCACATGGATTAACAAAAATTTAAACAAAGCATTTCCTATTTGTGGAGAGGAGTGTCTATGAGGCTGTTCTCTGATTTTTATTTTTGTTATATCTTTATACATGAAACAGATGTGTCTGAGCTATGATGCAATATTAATGTAAGTAATGCATGTTTACCATAGCACAGGCACACATGCACTTACTGTTCGTCTTGGCTTTTTAACGTTTTCTTAACTGATGACCAGATTTTGGCACATTTAGCTCAAACAGTATTTTTGAATAAAACTAGTTAAAATGTGAGACTTATATTATTAGGTGAACAGAGGTGGGCACAGTTCCTCTCATCTGCTAACAGCTAATAGCGTAACCAATTTTTACGTTTGGCAGATTAGCATTTTAGCTCACTTTGGAAACCGATAGAGGAATTAGCTTCCTGCAGCTGCAGTTTTGGTGGTCGAGGGTGCAAAAACTTGGGCATGGGAGGATTTCATAGAGGTCATGGAGAAAGACTTTTGATTGGCCTGAGTGGTTTCTGGCAAACCGTTCAGCGACTAATAAAAGGGAAGTGGCCCCCTTCCCAGGTTGTGCTTGGTTTGGGTGGGGGCAATGCTGACCCATACTGAGGATATTGTTGAGTGGTGGAAGGAACACTGCTGAAGGCTCTGGATGTTGTGGGGCTGTCATGGCTGACACATCTTTAATGTTGCATGGAGGACTGGGACAATACCCGTGGAGTGTCAGACCAGAGTGGTGGTTCCCTTTTTTTTTTTTTTAAAGAGGGGTCAGAGAGTGTATCTCAGTTATCATAAGATCACACTTCTCGCCCTCCCCGGGAAAGTTTATTCCAGGGTCTTGGAAAGGAGACTCCGACCAACTGTCAAATCTCGGATTCAGGAGGAGTAGTGTGGCTTTCATCCTGGTTGTGGAAAAGTGGACCAGATCTTCACCCTTGCAGAGTTGCTAAGGGGGTCATGGAAGTTTATCGCTCCAGTCTACATGTGTTTTGTGAACCTGGAGAAGGCTTACAGTATGATGTGTAACATGTGTTTCTCAAGGCATGCTGTGGGCAGGGGGTTGGGGGTGCTGTGGGAGTATGGTGCACCTGGGTTGCTCTTAAGATCTATCCAGTCCCTGTATAACCAAAGCAGGAGCTGTGACCGGTACATTCTTGACACAAAGACGAGATCCTTCCCAGTGCTGGTTGGACTTTGCCAGGGCTATCCCTTGTCCTCTTTAATGAGGGTATTGCTTCGATCTGTCATGGTGAAAAGAGAGCGGCCAAAATGGGATTCCGTCGCTGGACTTAGCCTTAGAGATAGGTTAAGGAGCTCGAGCTCCATTATCTGTAGGGGAGCTTGGAGTAGAATTGCGCTCCTTTATATCAAAAGGTGTCAGTTGAGGTTCGGGCATCTGATTAGGATGCCCCCTATGCACCTCCTTTTAAAGGTTTTCCAGCCATATCCCACATGTAGGAGGCCCCTGGGAAGACCCAAAAGTTGCATTGTCTACCTTCTCTGACCTGGGAGTGCCTCAGGGTCCTCCAGAACAAGCTGAAAATTGTTGCTAGGAAGAGGGATGTCTGTGTTTCTCTCCTGGATCTGTTGCCTTGGTGACCCGATTACAGTGTGTGTTGGATGGAAGTAGATCTTACCAGTACAGTATATTCAAAAAATCATTTTATTTCAGGACTTTAAAAAAACTGTTTGTTACACTGTGATTGATACGTACTTGAAGTCCTGCACGTTTGTGACCTCTGCTCCTTGTAGCCTCACTGTTTCACCGGCCTCCCTCTCATTCACACACATGTACTCTGTCTTAATAAGGATTACTTTTATTCCTCTTATTTCAAGTGCCTCCACCTCTCCAAGTTCTCTTATACCTGTTCCCTGTTCTCACTACAGATCACAATGTCATCTGCAAACATCATAGTCCATGGGGATTCCTGCCTGACCTCATCTGTTAGTTGGTCAATCACCAGAGCAAACAAGAAGGGGCTCAGAGCTGATCCTTGATGCACTCCCACCTCCACCATGAAGCTATCTGTTACTCCTACAGCACATCTCACCACTGTGTCCTGCTGTCCTCATACATGTCCTGTACCAGTCTAACATACTTTTCTGCCACTTCAGATTTCCTCATGCAATACCACACCTTGGCACCCTGACATATGCTATTTCTAAATCCACAAAGACACAATGGAGTTCTTTCTGACCCTCTCTATTCTTCTCCATCAGCATCCTCAAAGCAAAGATGACATCTGTGGTGCTCTTTCTTGGCATGAAACCATACTGCTGCTCACAAATACTCACCTCTCATCCAAGTCTTGCTTCCCCAACTCTCTCCCAGATCTTCATTGTGTGACTCATCAACTTAATTCCTCTGTCGTTGCTACAACTCTGTACATCATCCTTGTTCTTAAAAATGGGCACCAGCACACTTTTCCATTCTTCAGGCATTTTCTCACCCTCAAATATGCCATTGAATATTTGAATCAGAAACTTCACTGCCAAGACATTTCCAAACTAAACCAAAGGACCATCAGGTCCTGTCTTTCCTTTCTTCATTCTTTTCAGAGCTTTCCGGACTTCACCCTCTTTCCCGCTTCCTGGTCCACAGCTTCTATGACCTCTACTCTTCTTTTACTTTCATTCTCTTCATCCATCAGTTCCTCAAAAATAATTCTTCCATCATCTCATCAAGGTCTCCTAACTTGTTAGAACATTACCTGACAGGCTCTGTCCCTGTCTGTTTTCTTTATATTTATTTGTGTTCCTCTCCTGTCATACTTTTGTTTTTCGGATCTTTGTGATTTCAGTTCCTGTGTCTCTGATTCTGTTTTCTGTCACTTTCCATTTCACTCCTCAAGCCGGGTTCCCAGCAAACGCGTCAAAATGCTCCCGACGCGCGGTATTGGCTGCTTGTCAACAGATGTCTGTTCACATCGAACGCGTCTGAAGAAGCGCAGTGGGAGGAGCGTCTTGGTCCTTTTCCGGTCGGGTTTGTTTTGTTTTTTGTACACCGAGCAGATAAAATCAGCTGTTTGTGAGCCTCGTTACTACTTGAGTGGGTTTTCTACGAGCCGAACTTCAGCTCCGAAAGTCTTTGTTGAGATTAAAATGTTTTTTTATGTTTGGGGTGATCGTACACTCGAGCGGACAGTGGCAACTGTAAAAATGCCAAGTTTCTTACCGGAGGCTGGTTTCTTCATGGAGGCTTGTTGGGCTAAGTTTAAAAAGTCCAAAAAAAGTCCAGTCGTCGTTGCGTCATCACATAGCAGAGTCTCTCCCGATTGGTTGCGGCGACGCGGCGAGCAGCCAAAGTTCAATTTGTTGAACTCCGGCAGCCGCTGCTCTGGACGTTCCGCGTGAGCGGAAAAGAACTGCCGCGCTGCTCAAACTGCTCAAAACGAGCCGCGTCACGCTTCGTCGCTCCTCGCCGCTCCTCCACATAGACTTTGCATGTAAACTGGCTGCTTCCGCTGCTCGAAACGCGTTTGGTGGGTAGCCGGCGTCAGTCTGCCTCTCCAATCTTTATTATTCACACCTGTTCTAATCATCCACCTACCCAGGTGCTCTCATTACAGTATTCACTCTCCCTCTGTCTCATAAAAAGCCTTTCTCTCCTTCAATCCTCGTCCGGTCATTGTTCTGTATTTCACTCAGACGTCTCGGTCCTCCTCTGCCCGTTTACTCTGATGTCTTGTTCAGTCTTGTTTCTTATTGGGTTTTGCCAGAGTAAGTTTTGCTGCCTCGACAGCATTTTCTTTTGTTGTTTAAATAATTTATTTTATTTAAACTCCTGCCTCACTCGCCTGCCTGCATATGGGTTTAAAAACCAAAGGATCGTGGCATTACCATTCTTATATTTAAACAGCCTAACCTGCCGTGCAATCTTTCCAGCCTGATCCCTCTGTCTCATCAGTAAAAGTACTTCTTGCTCTCTTTAGTGTCCAGCTTCCCAAACAACTCATCGTACGCCCTCTGCTTTGCCTTAGCTACCTCCTTCTTTGCTCTACATTGCATCTTCTTATTCCTCCTATTCCTGTCTGTCAAGTTTTGGATTTAAAAATAAGGGAAATTTTCTGCCGGGTACGCCGAGCCATCCCACTAGCCCAGGGAGCTGCAACCTTTATGATCAAAAGAGCCATTTCTGCCCCTTTGTTCACTAAATTAAACGTTTCCGGAGCCACAATACCTGCTACAACTGGGATTCTCAACTGGTGGCCCACAGACCACTTTAAGTTTGTTAGAGGACAATTTTCTGACCTGTAGTTTTCTGGCCATTGTAAAGCTGAAAATATCTAATGATTTGTTGATATTTTTACATTTTAAGACTAAAAAAGACCAGATTATCATAAAGAAGGAAAAATAATGTGATCTTTCCCAATTAAAAAATAAAATAATGAACTATGCAGGTCTAGGTAAATTATTTTAATTGTGGAAAAATTAAATATCCTACTTCGAATAAATAAAGTTAACTTATGTTTTACTCCTTCTATTAGTTCTAGTATTCACACATTTGCAAAGGAAATGACAGGAAAAACTGCTAAAACTAGCCCTTTTTGTTGTTATAAGAACAAATAAAATTCAGTTTAAAGTTA
>JBBPBX010029026.1:10629-20987 GCA_038048925.1 Garcialebias charrua | reverse complement strand
AAAATATATATATATATATTTTGAAATTTTATTTTGAAAGGCTGAGTTACGCAGTTTCTGGTTTTACGTAGTAAACGTAGCAGCGGAGGAATACTGCACTGTATTCTCTAAAAAAGCTAAGTCTGGTCCTCTGATACATTCCAAAAACTAAAACAAAACTTTACTGTGAACGCGTTTTTACGTCGTAAACGAATAGAGAATATGGACGATGGACCGAGCTGGACGGCGGTTTTACGTCGTAAACGAATGGAGAATACGGCCGGTGGACGGAGGAAGTAGGCCATAACTCTTTTTTTCCCCTTCGGCTCCCAAATGTATGTGTTTTTTGATAATTATGTAGGGTACTGTGTTAGGATAGGCTAAGTGCTTGGTAATACTGTACTGTACATGTATAGAGTGCAATATGTACGTATATTTCGACTTACGTCGAAATTCGGTTAACGCCGCTGCGCAGGAACGGATCTCCGTCGTAAGTCGAGGACTACCTGTATATATATAATTCCTAATAGCTAAAAAAAAATTATATGTGTGTGTGTGTTTATGAGATTCTATAATCCTAAATTGTTAGAGGAAAAAAATTGCTCAAGAGGGGTTGATTGGTGGGCACCAATTTTCCAGTGGTGTCCATTGCCCTCTCCTGTCCCCCTTTGGTTGTGCCCCTGACCACCACAACAAACTTTAGCTCAGTATCTAAAAAAGCTAAGTCTGGTCCTCTGGACATGTCCAGAGGACCAGACTTAGCTTTTTTAGATTTTTCTACCTGGATTATTGAGCATGCATCAGGGTATTCAGCTCAGTATCTTTTAAATTAACTGAATTTTGGCCACTTTTGCTGTTGCTAACTTCGATTGGGCGCAGCGGCCATTTTGAACCATTTCAACAGCTACAACAACAGCAGTTAATCGATTTAATGAAATACTTTTATGAAAACCAGCCGACTGGCTCCTGATATTTTACTAACAAATGTAAACAAAGGCGTATTGAATGATAAAGCTCTGTATTTGTTGTAACACAATCATTGTTCCACACTTAATCTATTGTATTGATGTTTGGGGGGAAAGCGTGTAAAACAATTACAAAGCCTGTTTTTGTTTTAAAGAAAAGAACTGTAAGAATACAGATAGATAGATAGATAGATAGATAGATAGATAGATAGATAGATAGATAGATAGATAGATACTGTAGATAGATAGATAGATGATAGATAGATGATAGATAGATGATAGATAGATAGATAGATAGATAGATAGATAGATAGATAGATAGATAGATGATAGATAGATAGATAGATAGATAGATAGATAGATAGATAGATAGATAGATTGATTGATTGATTGATTGATTGATTGATTTGTCCCCGTAGGGAAATTAGTTTGAAACATTGTCAGCAGGCATTGACATAAAGGACATACTTATACATACCGGTACATGACATTAACATCCATCATTACAGCAAAGACGTTTCAGCTCAGTAATTCATGATATGTTTGTATTATTTAATGATTTAATTGCTTGTGGTATGAAAGAAAATTTTGTTCTGTTTCTTGAGAATAAAGGAAGGCCGTACCTGAAGGAAGCAACTCAAATGAGGATCTGAGGGGATGACGTGTCGTCTGCTATAATCTTGTTTGCCTTCCTCATAATTCTGTCCATGTATATCTTTTCCATACTTTGAGTGGTCCCAACAGTTTGCTGGCTGTAGTTACTATACTTCTCAAGGATTTCTTCTGAGCCTCTAGCATTGCCAAACCAACATATGTTACAAAATGTTAAAATACTTTCAACAAAAGCAGAATAAAACATTAAAAGCATTGAGTTATTGACTCTAAAAGAACCCAGTACAGTAATCACTAGAAAGCATTAATGTCATCCATCAAGCACATTATTTTATCAACTGAAGTTATTGAAGTTCCATGATTTGGTAGATTATAATATTTTATCAGTTATGTATAGGGCTCAGAATAACGCATTACCTTTAAATATCCAAATGCATTTTGTTAAAAGACAAAGTTGTTATAATCTTAAGGGGACAGAGATATTTGTAAAACCACAATTCAGAACTAGTTTGAAGGGACGTTCTACCTCAATCCAGGGAATTAGATTATGGAATGGCTTGGAGAATGTAGTTAAAAATGCCAAGTCAATGTTTACATTTAAGAAAATGATCAAAACTAATTTGTTAAAAAATATATATGAAATAGCGTAATGTGTATTGTATTAGTTAGAAAATTAGAAAGAGTTATTCATTTTGTACTGTTACTGGAATATTATCATTGTGTATTGTATTAGTTAGAAAATTAGAAAGAGTTATTCATTTTGTACTGTTACTGGAATATTATCATTGTTTGAAATGATTGTTTGAAAAAAGGGGCAGATATGATTTTTTCTTCTTTCTGCTACCTTTCATTTTTTAAATATTTTGTACATTATCATTTATGGGATTGTCTTGTATTGTGTTTTTTTGTAAAAAAAAGAAAAAAAGAACAAATTTAATAAACATTTAATCAAAGGCGTTCTGTTGAAACTGAACGCCTTTGTTTACTGGTGACGTCATACGCAGGTCTTTCCAGCTGCGTGATGACGCCCCGCCCAGTTAAAACTGTGTCCACGCCCCCTACCTCCACCTGCCTAACGTATAAACAGCGGCGTTACGTCTCTCGATCTAGTCCAGAACCACGATCGGAGGAAATCCCGTCTCATAGGGACCGGAGGGAGGCCCCTTTAAGTCCAGACGCTGCCTGTGGTGGTGCCAGGAGCGGAGAGGAGGAGCGAGAGGTAAATAAACACGAAGAAGAGGACGGAGGAGCAGCTTTTCACCGCCTCAGCGAAGAAGAACAGGTGAGCAGCTGTTGTTTTGTTCCGGAGTTTATTGTTTTTAGGGTTAAAAAGGTTTTTTTAAATCGAGCGAGAATCGAACGTTTTGGTCCGTAGTTCAACTTGAAGGCGAAACATTTCCGTCTGTACATTAGAGAAGGAGTTTACAGACTGAAAATGTGACGGTTTCCCGTCAAAACCAGCGAAGAAGAGTCGCTTTGTTGAAGTCAGCCCACGCACGCGCAGTAGTGTTGTTTACAAACATGTTTACTTGTGTTTACAGGCCGCGGGGACTTCTTTTGCTGTTGGCGTCAGGGGTTTTTTTCCACACGTTTTTTTGTTTTGTCGAGTCAAATTGCGGAAGTGAGCGACGACGTCACGAAGCAGCGCCTCCCGGCCTGTGGCGACACCCAGCGGCCGAGCGGGCGAACTGCAGCGGAGATGTACGGAGCGACGGGGATACCGGAGCTGATCCCGGCCGGCGGGCCGCCCCGGCAGCCCGGTCCGGGGGGACAGTTCAACCCGGGACACCCGCAGGGGGACCGGCACGGTGGAGGCTCCAACCCCCAGAGACTGGGACTGAGGGCGCCCAAACTGGGCCAGATCGGCCGCTCCAAGAAAGGTGAGAAGAACCTGGACCTTAAATAAACTAATTACTGTATAACAACAAAATGTGAACACTTGTTAAACACACATGATTTTTTATTTATTTTTAATCTAGGCCTATTTTTTTTTTTTAACACACATCAATCTGTTGGTAGTTTTCTGAAATGTTCTTAAAAATTTAACATCAAGTTTTTGAGGAAAACAAACAACAAAAGTAAAGTTTTACAAACATTTTCTTCTGTTTTGAGCTACTGGAGTCAGATGTGCCAAAATATGACGAGCAGTGTTGCCAGATCTCGCGAAAGAAACAAGCCGTCAGCTCTGTGAAAACAAGCCCAAATAACAAGCCCAACTGGCAACCCACCCCGTTGTGTAAAAAAACGGCCGTTTTAAACAGTACTGTATAAACATATTTATTATACTTTGAAGAACGCATTCAGTCTAAAAAATAAAAATACATTTTGCATTTTTATACAGCTGGTTTCTTGTCATGCGTACAAATTAAAAAGTAAAATAAAAATTAAACTGCAAAGTCAACAAAAAAACTTTCTTGAATCTCTATCCTGATGCTCAATGAAGCAGGTAGAAAAAAAAAACAGCATACAGGTATTAAAAAACTATATTTCTTAAAACCCTGTTTAAAAAGGAACGCCAACAGCACCTGAACTTAACATCCGCCTTGACGTAACATACGTGGAAGGGGGGCGTGAAGGGACAAACTACCTACCACTCACATTACTGTGACAGAAAAACAAGCCCAAATAAGCAACTCAATGTCCGCGAGAAACCCAAAAAACCACCACAAGCGGCACACCGGATTTATAAGCGACTCCAGGAAAAAACAAGCCCAATGCCGCTTGAACTAAGCGGACTTGGCAACTGTGGAAGTAGAACGTGTGGAGAACAGGAAGTAGAGCGTGTGGAGAACAGGAAGTAGAACAATTTTGTTTTACTTTATTGAACTATTGAACATACAGAGCAAAAGAACACAAATAGAACAACAAATGACAATGTCAAATTACAATGATGCATATAAACATGTACTAATATCTACTATCATACCTCCTAAGGTCAACATATTCTTAAATGAATGATATCAACCATCATGAATTTAAATTTAGGTAAGTCTTATTTGAAAGTTTGCAAATAATATAGTACAAGTAAATTAACAGGGTGTCCGCGGGGTCTTGAAAGTTATTAAAAGTTGATAAATCAATTTTGGGAAAATTAAGGGTCTTGAAAAGTATTAAAAAGTCTTGAAAGCGATTTGACGAGGTATTATTTTTTTTTGGGCTGTTATTCTAGCTTTAAATAATTTGACAGCAAAAAGTATGTATGACTAATATTTGTTTTGCTCACCGCGGAGGATTCGGAAACTGCTTCGCACAAATTTAGAGTGTCAGTTTACAACAGCCTTTACGGCTAGGCCTATCTTTATCTCCAAGTTGAGTCTGTGTGTTTGAGTAAGTTGCCGCGAGACCGTGAGAACAATGGTAAATGCAAGTTTTCGGACTCCTGGTTGGAGATGCTGGATTTTCAAGAATGGCTGAGCCCTGTCACCGAGAATAACCGCGAGGCTTATTGTACATTTTGTAAAAAAAAAGATGAGCGTAGCCTCGATGGGCATAAACGCTGAAGCTGAGTTAGAAGAGCTGAAAAAAAGAGAAAAGTTCTACAAGAGGTGTGCGATTCTCTGCAAAAAGATGCAGATCAGTTGGCAGAGCAGGCAGAGGGAAAGTCAGGTTCTTTAATGGCCCAACTGATCACCAAGTCCAATGTCTTGAGAAGGAGACGTAAAGAAAAACTCAGTGAGCTGGTGCAAACTGAAGAGTTGCTGGAATGCAAAGCAACTGCACTGAGGCACATGTAATGATTACTGTGTTTATTTCTTATTCGCCATTGTTCAACCAAGTTACTTTAAAATAGCTACGAGTCTTGTAACCTAAGCTATATTTTCTTAAACCTAGTTGTGGTTCCACCGGGAGGAGACCCAGAGGAAGACCCAGGATACGCTGGAGGGACTATGTTTCTCGGCTGGCCTGGGAACGCCTTGGGATTCCCCCAGAGGAGCTGCTCCAAGTGGCTGGGGAGAGGGAAGTCTGGGCCTCCCTACTTAGGCTGCTACCCCCGCGACCCGACCCCGGATAAGCGGAAGAAAATGGATGGATGGATGGATAGTTGTGGTTCAGTTTCTTCTTTTGAACTTTTTTCTTTCCACAGTATCTCAGTTCTGTTGTAGGTTTGAGATTCACGGATTTAATTGAAAACAACAGCAGTTTTGTAAATCAAAGATTTGTTGCTTAATAAAACAAAGTGACGATAAGGTCTTGAATTTATTTTGGAAGGTCTTTAAAAAGTCTTGAAAAGGTATTGAAATTAACTTCATTATTCCTGCATATACCCTGATTAAACAACCACATAACTATTTATCTAACAATGAGACAGGTCCCTCTTGTAAATGAGTCCCCGTGGCTCAACGAGGCTAGCCTGTATAAATAAAGGTCGAATGAATGAATCTACATAATTATAAAAATAATTTGTCAGAGGAGGAAGTAGAACGTGTGGAGAACGTCTGAAGGCTGAAACGTTAAACCAGGATGGAACTGAAATGAGGAAAAAGGAAGCTAAAGGCTATTTTATTACAGTTACAAGTTAATAGTAACAAATATGGAATTAAAAGCTAACATTAGCAATACAGTAGCTTAGAGCTAAAAGTCATACAAATGTGGCAAAAATTAGCACAGCTGTAGTTAAAAGTAACAAAATACAGTAAATGAAAAGCTAAAATTGGTAAAACTGTAGCTAAAAGCTAACGTTAGCAATGAAGTAGCTGAGAGCGAAGTCACACAAATGTGACTAAAATGAGCAAATCTGTATATAAAAGCTAAAAGTAATAATGAAAAGCTAAATTTAGTAAAACTAACTAAAAGCTATTTTATTACAGTTACAAGTTAATAGCAACAAATGTCGGATTAAAAGCTAACATTAGCAATACAGTAGCTGAGAGCTAAAAGTCATACAAACGTGGCTAAAATTAGCACAGCTGTAGCTAAAAGTAATAAAATACAGTAAATGAAAAGCTAAAATTTTCAAAACTGTAGCTAAAAGCTACAATCAACAGTCGTGATGCAGAAAGCTAACAGGAACAGGAATGTAGCTAAAAGTAGCAATGTTGTAGCTACAATGATCAAAGCTGTAGCTAAAAGCCAAAGGTTAACAAAACTAACTAAAAGCTACCCTGATGCATGCTCAATAATCCAGGTAGAAAAATCCAAAAAAGCTAAGTCTGGTCTAAACTAAAAGCTAACATTATCAATAAAGTAGTTAAAGAGCTAAAAGTCACACAAATGTGACTAAAATGATCAAATCTGTATATAAAAGCTAAAAGTAAATTAATGAAAAGCTAAATTTAGTAAAACTGTAGCTAAAAGCTAATATTAGCAATGAAGTAGCTGAGAGCTAAGTCACACAAATGTGACTAAAATGAGCAAATCTGTATACCGTATAAAAGCTAAAAGTACATAATAATGAAAAGCTAAATTTAGTAAAACTAACTAAAAGCTAACATTAACAATACACTAGCTGAGAGCTAAAAGTCACACAAATGTGGCTAAAATTTGCAAAGCTATAGATTAAAGTAACAATGAATGAAAAGCTAAAATGAGTGAAATTAGCTAAAAGCTAACTGCAATGGAGTAGCTGAGAGCTAAAAGCCACAAATGTGGCTAAAATTAGCAAAGCTGTATCTAAAAGTAACAAAATACAGTAAATGAAAAGCTAAAATTTGGTAACTGTAGCTAAATGCTACAATCAACAGTACTGATGCAGAAAGCTAACAGGAACAGGAATGTAGCTACAAGTAGCAATGCCATAGCTAAAATGAGCAAAGGTGTAGCTGAAAGCTAAAGGTAACAAAACTAACTAAAAGCTAACATTAGCAATACAGTAGCTAAGCGCTGTCTCACAAATGTGACTAAAATGATCAAAGCTGTAACTAAAAGTAATAAAACTGATGAAAAGCTAAATTTAGTAAAACCAACTAAAAGCTTATATTAGCAATACAGTAGCAGAGAGCTGAAAGTTGCATGTGGCTAAACTTAGCAAAGCTATAGATTAAAGCTAAAAGTAATAAAATGAATGAAAAGCTAAAATGAGTAAAACTGTCGCTAAAAGCTAAAATCAACAGTACTGACACTGAAAGCTAAAAGCTAACATTGGCAATAGAGTAGCTGAAAACGAGGCTAGCCTGTATAAATAAAGGTTGAATGAATGAATGAAAGCTAAAAGCCACAAATGTGGCTAAACTTAGCAAAGCTGTAGACAGAAGCTAAAAATAATAAAATGAATGAAAAGCTAAAATGAGAAAACTGTCGCTAAAAGCTAAAATCAACAGTACTGACACTGAAAGCTAAAAGCTAACATTGGCAATAGAGTAGCTGAAAACGAGGCTAGCCTGTATAAATAAAGGTTGAATGAATGAATGAAAGCTAAAAGCCACAAATGTGGCTAAACTTAGCAAAGCTGTAGACAGAAGCTAAAAATAATAAAATGAATGAAAAGCTAAAATGAGAAAACTGTCGCTAAAAGCTAAAATCAACAGTACTGACACTGAAAGTTAAAAGCTAACATTGGCAATAGAGTAGCTGAAAGCTAAAAGCCACAAATGTGGCTAAACTTAGCAAAGCTGTAGACAGAAGCTAAAAATAACAAAATGAATGAAAAGCTAAAATGAGTAAAACTGTCGCTAAAAGCTACAATCAACGGTACTGACACTGAAAGCTAAAAGGAACAGGAATGTAGCTAAAAGTAGCAATGCTGTAGCTACAATGATCAAAGCTGTAGCTAAAAGCCAAAGGTAACAAAACTAACTAAAAGCTAACATTATCAATAAAGTAGCTAAGAGCTAAAAGTCACAAAGCTAAAGGTAATAATGAAAAGCTAAATTTATTAAAACTAACTAAAAGCTAACATTAGCAATACACAAATGTGGCTAAAATTAGCAAAGCTATAGATTAGTTTAAAGTAACACAATGAATGAAAAGCTAAAAGAAGTGAAATTACCTAAAAGCTAACATTAGCAATAGAGTAGCTGAGCGCTAAAAGCCACAAATGTGGCTAAAATTAGCAAAGTTGTATCTAAAAGTAACAAAATAGAGTAAATAAACTAATATTGGTAACTAGCTAAAAGCTACAATCAACAGTACTGATGCAGAAAGCTAACAGGAACAGGAATGTAGCTACAAGTAGCAATGCCATAGCTAAAATGAGCAAAGGTGTAGCTGAAAGCTAAAGGTAAAAAAAAAACTAACTAAAAGCTAACATTAGCAATACAGTAGCAGAGAGCTGAAAGTCACATGTGGCTAAAATTAGCAAAGCTAAAAGTAATCAAATGAATGAAAAGCTAAAATGAGTGAAATTAGCTAAAAGCTAACATTGGCAATAGAGTAGCTGAAAGCTAAAAGCCACAAATCTGGCTAAACTTAGCAAAGCTGTAGACAGAAGCTAAAAGTAAAAATGAATGAAAAGCTAAAATGAGTAACATTGTAGCTAAAAGCTAAAATCAACAGTACTGACACTGAAGGCCAAAAGGAACAGGAATGGAGCTACAAGTGGCAAAGCTGTAGCTAAATGTAACAAACGGCTAAAATGAGTCAGCTTCTTAAATGTTTTACTGAAAACTGAACATTTTCTGATCCGTCCCCTCCTTCAAACTGAACTTTGACCTGGTCTCTGTCCCCCACAGTGGACCTGGACGACGAAGACCTGGACGACATCATGAACAACAACGGCCAGTGCGCCGTGTCGCCCATCTCCTAAACCTCGCCAAGAACTTCCAAACCCCACCAGGGACGCCTGCTCCCGGCGGTGCTCCGGCTCCTCGGGGTTTTGAAGGCGACTCGTTTGGAGCGCAGGCTGTAAATAAAGTTTATCTTTGATGGGACTGAAGCAACGCGCCGGTCTTCACCAGTGAAGGAGAAGTTCTGGACTGATGGTGCTCGTCAGAGCCTCTGGAGAACTCCTGGGTCTCCTGTCTGGTTCTGGTCGGGCTCAGAGGGCGAGGGTCTCTGATCCCCCGCAGGTTTGTCAAAGAGTGAAAATTAAATCTTCTCCGGAGTTAACCCGAGTGACGTCACTGAACTCTACAAATCAACTTCTTCATCGTCTGCAAAGACAAGCTCGTCTTCTGAACGTCTCTGAGGGAGCAGCCGAACGCATCGCGTCTCAGCTGATGGTTGTTGTTGTTGTTGTTTTCAAAACAAATCGTTTTCTTTCCGAGCTCGATGATATTTTTCTTAAGCACTTTGGTTTGAAATGGAAAGTTGTTGTCAACCTCACTTAAACCTGCACGTTGTCCTCTGGAACTTTATTTATGTTGTTATTTATTTAGGACGTCCTGTTTCCGTAGCGACGTGAGGCTGCTGAGACAACCGGAGGAGTTCCCACCTGCAGCTGCTCCACTGGGCTCTCTCTGAAATGTTCGCTGGTTTCGGCTCTTTGTTGTTTTGTGTTCTGGATCACAGCAGTGTTTGGGTTCTGGTTTCCTCTTTGCATGAAGGTGACCGACTTTTCTTAATGCATCTCTGGAAATAAAGTCAAAATCCTGAAAGTCTGTTTATTGATTTTAATGGTTATTAAGACTGGTCATGATGACCCACATCAGAGAATTGATCCACATCAGACATCTCTTCCGTGGTCCACACTGCTCTCACCCACCTGGAACAGAAGGACTCATACGTGCATCTGCTCTTTGTGGACTTCACATCTGCCTTCAACACCATGATCCCCCAAACTCTGATGGACAAACTATCCACACTTGGACTAAGCCCCTCCATCTGTAACTGGGTACTAGACTTCTTAACAAACAGACCACAGTCCGTGAAGATCCACAACTTCTCCTCCTCCACCATAACCCTCAGCACTGGCTCTCCTCAAGGATG
>JBBPBX010029025.1:12736-26207 GCA_038048925.1 Garcialebias charrua | reverse complement strand
TAAATGTTGTGTTTTGGTGTTGGTGAAACTTTTTATACTTTTTTACTACTATGAAAAACTACTATGCAAAAAACTCAGGACAGTACTAAACTTTTATTATTTCATTTTATGCTTGTTTATTAATTGTTTAGTGTTTAAATGGTTACTGTTGCACCGAGGGACTGAGAGAGAAATGCAATTTCAATCCTGTGTATGTCCTGTACATATTGCAGTTCTGACAATAAAGTTGACTTTGACTTTGACCAGGAGCCAGAAAAACAACATTTAAACGTTGGATTTGCAAACGTGCATTTGTATACATGCAGCATTCAAGTTAATAGCAGCCACACGGAAGCACATTAATAGAGCAGTGAACTCCATGAGAAGATAGTTTAGATGACAACATGCATGTGTGATTTTTTTTTTAAATGAGCGTCAAAGCGAGACGATGAGAGAGCATATGCTGGTTTGATTGGTTTTCTCAAAGTCATTTGAAGCTCTGGCTGATCCTCAGTTATCTTAAGTTTCCTACCTCAGTCCTAACCCCCCTCCCTACTGCAACACAGCACAATACAACTCATCTCTCATTCCAACACATTTTTCACACAGGCTTTCAGCCACAGCTTACTCATAAATATGCTCTCTACCTCTTGCTCTGTCTTCAACTCGTGCTCTCACTTGGGTTTTTAACAAATTTAACCCCCAGAAGCAAACGGAGCAGAAGTAGCTCAGTGAGATTTGTTTTTCTGTGAAAACTGATTCTGTTTACAGCCATAAACTAATCCCCTTAAAGTGCACAGCTCATCAGCTGCGTTAAACCAATTAATTGGAATATCTCGTTTATGACACCTTCTTTTTAGTCACAAATCTGAACATCACCTGCTTTCCTTTGTTCACCACCTTTCTTCCTATTACAAACACTTGTCTGGATTCTGCTACTTCTAACTATAAGATATTCTGTATTTCACACATGTGAAGAACAAAGAGACAGGTTCAGTCAACCCTATGATTATCAAAGCAAGAAAACATTGAGAATTTGAAAAAGCTCTATTAAACCCCCAGGTTCTGTAATTCTAAATTGCAGCTTTGTTTTTACAGCGAGCTGCTTTGCTTCAAAGCTCCGCTCTGCTTCTCTTAGCAGACTGCTTTGTCACCTTGTTTGCCACAGTTGCAAAACGTTTAAATCCCCAAGGTGTCAAAAATGCAAATCCCTGCACCTAAACTGGCATTATGCTAATTGATGATATTTAATGCCTCAGTGATAAAGTATCCAAAATTTCTCCTGAAGGAACAAGGTGATGTCTGAATTTTAAAACAGATGTGAAACCGGTTTATTCTTTACTAGGGAGAACTGTGTTGAATTATGCACAGCCCTTCTCAACGGTCTGGTTCATTTGAACCTGTTGGCCTAAAAGATGGAACATGGAGGACATTGACAGCAGTTCTGAAATGGCTAAAGAAATAGAGCCAGCATGTGTGTGCTTTAAAGGTAGTGTCTCACTTGGCAGCAAGTGTTAAAGACTAGTTAGTAGGGGTGTAACGGCACACGTGGGCGTACGGAACCATTTTGGTACGGCACGTTCATTTCAGTCCACCGGTGTACCGTTTTTTTTCCCACTCATTAAATTTTATTAACGAGAGATTATGTGCCGCGGAACTAAAATTCCTAAGTGTGTTTCAGCACGGTGCTATTATCGTGCAGCACTCGTAGCATTAGCAGCCTAGCGTCTCCTGTTTGGGAACATTATGTATTTCTTGTTAAAAGACAAGTGAACAAATCCAAAGCTGTGTGTCGATGTTGTTTCACGGAGACTGGATCTGCAGCGGCAACACGTCTAACTTGTTAACGCTCTTGAAACGACGTCATCCGAATGTTTCTACTGAAAAGCAGCTTGTTGCAAACACCGCTAACAGCAACATTTAAACAACCTTCATCAGGTCATTCAGATCGGTCCAGAGCAATAACACAAGCTGTAGGAGTTTTGAAAGCTCTGGATACGTCTGAATATTGTTGATGCACCAGCTTTAACGTTCTTGAGCATCGCTACGGCATCCATCACGTCAACACTTAGCCAAAAAATTGTAGTAGCACTTTATGAAAAAGCTAAAACTGATGTCAACGAGCCCTGGACCAGATTAAAGCTCTGCCCTGATGATGATGATGATGATGATGACCGAGAGATTCAACCACCTCATAACAACCGTTCAAGAAGAGGTATTGTTCTTTTATTATTATTATCTAATTAACTTTTTTAAATTTAAAATTATAATCTTATTAACTCTTTTTTTTTTTTTTACTTCTTTGTGTTTTATTTTAGTCTGGGACAGAGACAGCAGCTGAGTGTTCCTGTTCAGGGAAATCCACCAGACATCACCTGCAGCTAAGAAGTGTGTGATGACTGAACTGAACTCTGAACTTTTCCAGGGACAGGTGGGAGCAGGTCCAAGAAGAGGTTGTGAGTAATGAGGACAAATACAGCCACATTGCTGCTACTGTTGTTATTGAGATGATTTTCTCCACCGCTGGAGATATTCACTGCAACTAGATCTGTGCTTTTGACATAAAATGTGGACAAGTTGGTCTTTTTTGACAAAAACTTAAAACTTGATTAGTTAGATTGTAAACAGTCTGTTGCTGCTTATTGTTCTGGTTCTGACTGTTATTGTATTTATTAAGATTTTTTTTATTATTGTTAGTGTAGTTTATTTATTGTAAAGTGTTGTTTATTTAAAATATCATCCAAATGGGTTGTTTATATTTATTTCTATATAAACATATTGCTTACTTGACACATTTTCAAAATAAACGTTTTGCAAGTCTTTATTTTGTCTTTTTTTTGTACAGAAAATTACCAGAACAGAGCCTTCCTTGAAACCGAACCGAATCGAAATGTGATTTTAGCGTACCGTTACACCCCTACTAATTATTCATGTAAATTACAAGAAAACGGGTGAATTTGATATTCTTTTTGGTTTAATTTTGAGCATTTGTGACCAGCAGGTTGTGCCACCATGGTTTGTGTTGCCTTTCATCATGTGCACATCTTTTAAACCTCCACAAGAGATTTAAAAGAAGAGACCCTTTATAAAACTTATTCACCAACTATTGTAACATGAAGCTGCACTGCTCCAACTATGACCCCTGACCCTTATTCATCTTCCAGACTTACCATGAATAGTTTTCTTTTAAGTGGCTTTTGATTTCAATAATGTCTGATGTTTTACACACATTTCCTGTCCTTGGACACAGAGTCAGTTACAGTCTCACTAATGTTTACCTTATATCTTCAATATTCTGAGAAAGAAAAAAAACTAATCATTAATGACATTTGTTTTATTTGATTAACAAGTGTGAACATGAAAAATTGTGATTATTGATTTCGATCATTACAATGCATAAATGAGAAATATTATAATGTGAGCAACATATTTCTCCTGTTTTTCAGAAAATAATCCTTCAGAGACACCTGTCGTGAGAGTTCTTTGAGCTGGAAGATGTTTGCTTCAGAGGGGAGTCATAATGTTCCTTAGTTAGCCAACACAATCTTCTCAGAGCTGTTTTGCTCAAAGATCCTTTGTGTGGAAAAAGCAGTTTGTTTTGGACTCCCGAACCGGATAGATAGTTCCCTTATCAGTCATGTCACTCGGTGCAACATATTGCTATGGGAAATTGCACCCCCGCGGGATTGCCTGAAGGAATACCTTCACGCCTTTACGGCAGGGGCGTCAGCGTCACGCCAGAGTCCCCTCCCTCTGGGTATTTAAGCCGCTGACGCCCATTCATCATTCTCTTATTGCCCTTCACTTCGCTTAAAACCTGAACTTTGTGGGACTTCTCTGTTGTCGCATCGCTCGATCAGAGGTGAGCTTGCTCCCTACGCTGAGCGTACAGAGAAATTTTCCTGCGTACTGCTGGGCTGGTGAAAGCTAGTCCAGCGTTTTTCTACTTACCTCGAAGTTTTCTTCTCTCTCCGCAGCTGCTTCGCTCGACGGCGCTAACTGCGTCACAACACTCCTGCTAACCATTAGCAGGCTAGCCAGCGAAGCAAGACAACGGAGAGGACGGCTTCGAACAAAAGGAAACTAGGAACAGCCTCAACGCTTCTCGTCTCCGGACATGGCTCCCGAGAAGGGAAAACGGAGGACAAAGAAGAAGAAAGCCAGCAGGACGACAAGCCCTCGCTCGCGCCCCTGCCCCAGCGGGTGTGGCTACTCCCTCTCGGCGACGGACACCCACGAGGCCTGTCCTGTCTGCCTAGGGATTCTGCACGCGAGAAAAGCGCTGGAATCCCCCGACTCTTGCTCCCACTGCTGTCGGATGCCGGCGCTAGTGAGGAAACGCCGTGCGGACGCGTTGGCCAAATCCATGGCAAAGGCCGCGGTGCTGAAGGCTGCATGCCTCACGAAGCTGCTCGCTCCCGAGCCAGAGCTCGAGAACGTGGACCTGGAATGAAGCGGTCAGGTCGGGGATGTGAATGTGTCGGACTCCTCGGTTCCCGTCCAGGACTCGACGCCAAACGGGTTCGGTCCAAAAGGTACCGGTACCACACCGGAACGTGGAACTCCCCATCCGGACGGACCTCAAAAAACAGGTGAGCGAACACAAAAAGACTCGGGAGACCCCGCTTGCTGGGTTCAGTGATGGTCAGTTCGTAATGTTAGGGTCCCACCGGGACTGAGGAGTGTAGAACCCAAGTGCAAGCAGGACTCGAGGCAGAACGTAAAAAACAGTGTTTTTAATAGATAACAAAAGATGGCTGATGGTACAGCAACTTACATGAACGGGAGCAGACTTGAACAGAGCTAGGAAACAGGACTACGAAGGACCAAAAACGAAGTACGAACTGACAAGGGACAGGACTGACAGAGGGACTTAAATACACAGACAGGGCATGAGACACAGGTGGAAATAGTTGACAAATTAATTGGAGCATAACACTAGGGGAGTAATACAAGAGCCAGGGAACAAACTAAAACATGTAACATGTATAAACTACAACACGAAACATGAATAACTAAAACTGGGGCAGGACAGGGCAGAATTAAACACAAGCTGATAACTAAGCTGAGACACAAGCAGGGACAACACAAAGACACCAGAAAACTAGGGGACAACAATGACAATAACCTTCACATGAATGTGAAGAAGACAAAGGAGATGATTGTGGACTTCAGAAGGAACAAACACACCCACGCCCCACTGAACATAAGTGGATCTACCATACTATATCATTTTATTTATAAAGCACTTTCAACAGGAACAAGTCCACACCAAAGTGCTGAACAAACAAACAACAGGCAACACATAATGAAGTACAACATGAAATACATAAAAACATTGCAGATCATAAATAAATCGATCAAATACAAATCATCGGGTGTTGAAAGCAACAGCATAGTAGTGAGTCTTTAACCGGGATTTGAAAACTGAGAGGGAGGGGCCTGTCTGACGAGCAGAGGTAACTCATTCCAGAGTCTTGGGCCTGCTACAGAGAAGGTCCTGTCTCCTCTGCGCTTAAGACGAGTTCCTGGAACTGTTGAAAGTACCCGGTCCTCTGACCTCAGAGCACGTGGAGGGACATATGGGTGTATCAAATCAGAGAGATAGGCGGGGGCGAGACTGTTCAGTGATTTGTAGACATACATGAGAATTTTGAACTGGATTCGAAGATGAACCAGTGCAGGGAGGCCAAGACTGGTGTAATGTGCTCACTTTTGCCTGTACTGGTTAAAAATCAGGCTGCTGCGTTCTGGACCAGTTGTAATCGTGCAATTTTTCATCCTTAAACAACAAACAACAGAAAAAAAAAAAAAAAAACGTAGGAGAGAAATAGAAAGTGAAATGCAAAGTATCAAAACTAGCAAAACACCACAAGGTAGATGTACAAAATCAAAAACAAGAACATATCTGCAATGGTTTTTGCCAGGATTCCAAAAGATTCTTAAAACCATTTAGAGAGGTCAGGGCCGAGAGCTTCAGATCTTTTTGTAAGATATTCCATGAAGCAGGAGCAGAGTAGGAGAAGGCCCTTTTTCCAAGTTCAGTCCTCACTGACGGAACACTGCAGGTAATCATGTCCTGAGAGCGCACGCTGTAGCTGCACTCACGCAGAGACATGTAGGAGGAGATGTATGAGGGCAGCAGACCAAGAAGTGATTTAAAGATGAAAATGTACCAGTGGAAGAGTCTGTGTGAAGTTAATGATGTCCAGTTAACCAGTGAATACAGGGTGCAGTGGTGGGTACGATAATCACAACCAGTTATGAATCTTAGTGCACCATGATAGACAACATCCAACATCTGCAGGATGCACCATGATAGACAACATCCAACATCTGCAGGATGCACCATGATAGACAACATCCAACATCTGCAGGATGCACCATGATAGACAACATCCAACATCTGCAGGATGCACCATGATAGACAACATCCAACATCTGCAGGATGCACCATGATAGACAACATCCAACATCTGCAGGTGCTTGTAGGAGCATTCATGTAGAGAATGTCACCGTAATCAATGGAGGGAAGGAAAGTCACAGATACAAGGCGTTTCCTAACATTCAGTGTTAGACATGATCTGTTTCTGAAAAAGAAACCCAGTTTAACTTTCAGTTTCTTCACTAGGTTTTCCACGTGGAGTTTAAAAGAGAGATGTGAATCGACCAGGATACCCAGATATTTATAGGAATCAACAAACTCAATAGGGACACCATTTGAAGATAAAATCAGAGGAAGATCTGCTGGAACCGCCTTCCTATTTGAAAAAAACATCCCTTTTGTTTTATCAGCATTTAGGACAAGTTTGAGACGGAACAAATCTGACTGGATGATGTCAAAAGCGGATTGTAGTAACTGGAAAGCCTTAGCTACTGTTTTAGCTCGGCAGTAAACAACTGTATCATCAGCATAGAAATGTAAGGATGCATCAGGGATGCTCTGACCTACATTAGCTATGTAGATTGTAAAGAGGGTTGGTCCTAAGACTGAGCCTTGTGGTACACCATTTTTAACTGTTAAATAACTGGAAGAGATATTGAGCTGCCATTTTCATTGTTCTGCTTGTATGTTGTTGCAGATATAATGCATGCTAATCAAATTAGCAGGTTTTTTAATAGTAATACCTTGAAATGTGTTCAGATCACAATTCAATAGATGCAAAACTAATAAACTGGGTTTTTAATCTCACCCTATTCCTTTGGATATATCTGACTAAATGCACAATAATTCTACAATGCAGGTGTTGTGGACATGTGTCACTAGAACAAAGAGGAGATGGAGAGCAGCAGCCACAAAGGTCTCTATGGGAACTGTTGGACCCTTTTCACCCCCCGGCATTATAAATTGAATCCTGGCTCTGCCCACACAGCCCATGCCCTTTTACATACCTGAACTGTTCTTACAAAGCTGTTTGATGGTGTTTCTACAACAAACAGTAGGGGGATGGAGACTAGTCATCAGTTTGTGGCATACTTCAGTGATGGAAGAAATAATAATACAAAAAATTTTGTTGCTTTTTTTTCTGTTTAATAAATGCCTTGTAAGGAATTGGACAGCTTATCTTTTTGTTTAAAATGTTCAGATTTGGAATTGGCAACAACAATTAAAAAACCTCAATATCAAGGGTTTTTAATCATCTAACAAAACAATGGTTTAAAATAAAATGTGTCCGTGGATAATAACATATACCTATTTGCAGCATATTATTTCAAATGTGAAAATACAGAAGAATTAAAAGGCTAGCTTTTGTTGGAAGAATATATATTGGTCACCACCTTTCATGCCAGTTTTAGGCTAAGATCTTACGTTGAAAAATGTTTGTGAAAATTTGACATTAATGCTGTAGGTAATTTTACACATGCATTACAAAATGTCACACTCGGTGTATGCCTTGAATCACTCTCAGCTCCAGCTAAAATTCATGTGTTTTAAAGGTCAGTTAGCTGTGATTGCCAACTTGAATTGGGTTGACTACAAAAGTTAATTAATTGTAGATGTCCAGCCATTTATTACTTTTGCAGGTTTACAAAAAAAATCATTTAGTGGATCACGAGTTATTTTGCTAAATGACGGACACAAACACACTCAATCACCATCTTTTGGCTGTTTTACCCTTCATTATAAAATACTTAGTTTCAAAATGATGTGTTGGAGAAATTCTCTCGTTCTCTGACGTTTACTCAAAAGAACCTCTCTTACGGCAAGTGAAGGTTTTTTAACTGGTGTTTTATACTTGCAATGTCAGATTTCAGGACAGGTTACATAACATATTTAAACATGCATACATGTATATGCATGAAAACCAGTCACAGAAAAAAAGCCACCAGTTGTCTGCTTGCTTTTCTGCTGCTCTCAGCTCAGCCTGGTCCAGGAGGTGTCCTTGAATCCAGCTGCAGTCTTCTTACACAGCACTCTCTGTTTACACTAACATATGGTTCATGGGCAGAGATTATAATGTTTTGGAAGATGATTCAGCTTTTTGAGGCTTTTCATTCTCAGAGGGGAAGAGTGTTCTCAGCCATAAAAAATAAAAACATAACCTTTTATCAAAATTTCCCTGACAACTAGGGATGTGTGATATGGCATAAAAATTCATATCACAATATGTATTGTGAAGGGTGGTGATAATTATATATATCGTAATAAGTTTTTGGTATAAAACTTGCAATAAGAATAAAATAAAAAGTATAGGGTGTCCTTTTGCCATCCTTTATTTAAAAAACTGCTATACCACAAAATAATCTCAATTAAGAAAATTCCACTACTACGTCTAGAGTTTTAAAATAAAAAAATAAAAAAATCAAGCATTAGGCTTCTTTCTTGTAGTGCAAAACAGTGCAAAAGATATCAAATGTACAAAGTAGTTTTGGCCATATGTTTTAAACAAAAAAATATGTTGTTAACTCTTAACAGTTTCCAATATTGTCACTTAAGAAATGAACAGTAACAGAGCAGCACTTCACCCTCCAACCCTCTAGAGGGCGTCTCCTTCAGCTTTAAGGAGAGCTGACAAGGCAACCAGTTTCCTCTGTGGCTTTGACCAGAGGCTCTCGCAGTAAAATCACACAACACAGCGTTCTGTTCACAGATCAGAGGGCAGCTTTCTCTAAAGATGACCAACGCTTACTTTAACTTTCAACAACGACAACAACAAAAAACTTTTGACGGAACGCAGCGTTTTGCGCATGCGTCCCAATACGGCAACACTACAACAAGCCGGACGTGGTTAGCTTCTAGCTTTGCTATTTAGCTCTCGAAGGAAAGACTTTAACACCACTTATAATAATAATAATCATTTTATTTAGAAGCGCCTTTCAGGACACCCAAGGACACTTATGCACAGTTTTAAACAAAAAAAGTAACGAGTACATCTGACAACTCTGATTTTACTTCAGACGCAGCATTACTGCAGTTAACCGGTAGAAGACAAATCTCTATAGAACAAATGTCTATCTGCTGGTGAAGATTCTCAGTCGTCCAGGACACGAAAAATCAAAAAAGGCCTTCAAATGTCTATCGTTTCTACCGTGTACCGTTTATATTGCGCATTCTTACTGACAACACGCAAAACATATTAATAAAGGTGGAGCTGTACATTTTACCCAATAAGGTTTTTTTAAAAGTACTGTATTTTCCGCCTGATAGCTCGCACCTTTCTATAGATTGCTTTGTCCAATTATTGGCAATTAATTGGAAAAATCTATAAACATGTCGCACCTTTATTTAGATTGCACCTACGTCACCGCTGAGACAACCCGGAAATGTGGTCCGAGTGTTTAGCTCTGCTGCCAATGTCTGCCACAGGAGCGCACAGCAAGTCTTTAAGAAGATTATCACTTAAAAACAATTATTTGCTAAAAAATTATAGCTGACATTATAGCACAAGGGTTCCTGAGCTTACCTGTTCCTTAATCAATTCACAAAATGGTCAAATCTGCTGAATTTAAGTTGTTTTGCTTTAACGTATTCCAAACCATGGCGTGCGCTGCAAAAATAAATTATAAATAAATCAAATTTTATCTCAAATAACTCCAACAGCTAACAGTTTGTAAATGAATACCAAATAATTACTTCATGTAAGCTGAAAGAAAATCCGCCAAGTGGTTTATGAGCTATATGCTAAAATATACACGGAAATAAAATGAGGCTAGCCACAACACGTTTATGCCCATAAAACATTGAATTTTATCTCAAACAATTCCAACAGCTAATAGTTTGTAAATGAACACCAAATAATTACTTTCTGTAGGTTTCAAGAAAATCTGCAGTGTGGTTTATGAGTTATTTAGACAAATAGTAGCAGGAAAATAACCGAAGATAACGCAACACGTTTACGTCTATAAAACATTGATTTTTTTTTATCTCAAACATCTCATAAAGCTGTCAGTTGTAAATGTCCACACAGTGATTACATTTTGTAAGTTTGATAAAAATCTGTCCTGTGGTTCTTGACTTATCTTGTTAACAAACACAGCTAACAGTAGTTACCTCCAGAGCAGGAGGCCGGGCAGCAACAGAGTCATTCTGACCAACGGAGGCTGCCGTCGGACACATGAGGTGGGAACGGTCTGTGGACCCTAGTGGACAAAAGTGGTACTGCACCATTTCTCACCAAAATGAAGATCGGTCATATCTGAGCCAAAAATTGGTCTAAAAATATGGGGAAAAATCCATAAACAGGTCTCACCTCTCTATAGGTCGCAGGGCGTGCAAATTAGGCAAAAAAAACTGTGACCTATAGTCCAGAAAATACGGTAGTCCTTGCAGCTATAAGTGTAGAAGCAAAAGTATATATCTGCATCTTTTTACTGTATTTTTCACCTTACAAGTCGTGGTTTTTTGCATAATTTGCATGCCCTGCAACTTATATGTCGAAACAACATTTATATGTATTTTTCCCACATTTATAAACCAATTTTTGGATGAGATATAACCGTTTTCATTCATTCTGACTGACCATATTGAACACTATCATTTCCAGCCGCTAGATGGCACTTGAGTAGTCTGCCATGCCGTTGTACCATGTAATAGGTAAAAGTGGCTATTAATGACAATCGGCTTGCCATAGCTTGCCACCTTCATCCAGCTCGCCTGGAACAACGTGTCAAAATCAGTTTCATTTCACTGCACCACTTCGGCGAAATGCAGCTAATTTGACCATTAAAGTGCATTATTAAGAAAAAGTTCAACTGAGACACAACATTGCTATAATGTCGAGCAAACAAATAAATGTTTTTAAGTGTTAATCTTGTTAAATTTTGTTAAAGTCCTTCGTGCACTCCCGCAGCCGCCATTTGGTAGCCAATTGATTTTTGGCACAACACTGGCCCACATCTCCAGGTTTGGCCCACATTTCCAGGTTTGGCCCACATTTCCAGGTTTGGCCCACATTTCCAGGTTTGGCCCACATTTCCAGGTTTGGCCCACATTTCCAGGTTTGACCCACATTTCCAGGTTTGGCCCACATTTCCAGGTTTGGCCCACATTTCCAGGTTTGGCCCACATTTCCAGGTTTGGCCCACATTTCCAGGTTTGGCCCACATTTCCAGGTTTGGCCCACATTTCCAGGTTTGGCCCACATTTCCAGGTTTGGCCCACATTTCCAGGTTTGGCCCACATTTCCAGGTTTGGCCCACATTTCCAGGTTTGGCCCACATTTCCAGGTTTGGCCCACATTTCCAGGTTTGGCCCACATTTCCAGGTTTGGCCCACATTTCCAGGTTTGGCCCACATTTCCAGGTTTGACCCACATTTCCAGGTTTGGCCCACATTTCCAGGTTTGGCCCACATTTCCAGGTTTGGCCCACATTTCCAGGTTTGGCCCACATTTCCAGGTTTGGCCCACATTTCCGGGTTGTCAGCTGTGACACGTAACAAATGTGACATGTCAGCGGTGACGCATAATGGAAAAAACGTACTGTATACGGCGAAGCAACTCCTTTATGGATTTTTCCACTTTGAGATATTTGGACTGATTTTACTTATAGGGCGTAGCGATGTGTACATTGGAAAATACGGTAATTACTTTTCCCTTATGGCCACCACAATGAGGCTGTGCCATTTGTGTGTGTTTGTTTAAGGTGCAATCATCATAATAACAGATATCAACAACGCTGATTTTAGTGTAAAAGTTTCAACAAAGAAATACTGTATTACTGTACTTTCAATCTAAAAATAACTCGTTGCTATTATTATACTCCTGAGCTTATCACTCAACATAGATTAAAAAAAAGGTCAAACAATACTATGAACAGAAGCCATTACATTATTGCTTACCTCTTTTCTGTCTCTGCTTATAAGATATTTCCATACAGAGTTTGTCTAAACCCACAGCTGTAGCTCAAATAGTCCAGATGGGGTTAAAATTTAGCCTGGGATCATTTGTGCTTCTGTTTCTCCTTCCTCTGCTTCTCTTGTCTGTCACTTTAATGAGCATAAAAACACAGTGAGGAGGAGGAGTAAAGAGAACAATGCCAAGGTGTACAATGGACTGGAAGCAAGGGAAGGGAGCAGAGCAGACAGAGACAAAGACAAAAAAAAAAACTAAAAGAGACGGAGACAACTGATGATGACGCCCAGGGGAGGGATACCTGATCTACATCCACAGAATGTGCAAGTGAGTGCAAAAGTAAAGGAAGTCAAAGTGTCTCAGAAAGAGTTTAGTATTACCTGTTGTAGGCCAGGCAAGTGTGTACAAATACAATAAGAAGTATCATGATGCATGCTCAGGGTGGCCAAGG
The DNA here is from genome assembly GCA_038048925.1 of Garcialebias charrua. Lineage (NCBI taxonomy): Eukaryota > Metazoa > Chordata > Actinopteri > Cyprinodontiformes > Rivulidae > Garcialebias > Garcialebias charrua. The sequence continues at coordinate 13,484 of JBBPBX010029025.1, read as the reverse complement.
TCATGTGACTTTAAAATGGCCCTAAATCACAAAGGCTCCATCACTTTATCGCTTGTTAACTGGTAGGAGCTGTTATCCATCCATCCATCCATCCATCCATCCATCCATCCATCCATCCATGTTCTTTAGCAGACTGTTGCACAAGGTCATGGGTAACTGGTGTATATCTCTCATTGAGTGAGAGGCTGGGTACGTCCTGAGCAGTTCACTGGGCTACACAGTGAGACAACATCCTCTGTGCTCTCATACGCACCCAGTGACAGTTTAGAGGCACAGATTAATTTAACATGGAAGTTTTTGGTCAGTCGAAGCATCCACAAACTACTTCTGCATGCACACGGAGTCAAGTCAACTTCTTTTACAGAGCACATTTAAAACAGAAACGGTTATCAAAGTGCTCCTCAAAGGAGGACGTAAACTCCACACAGAAAGGCCGAGGGAAGGAATCAAACCTGCAATTAGTCTTGAAAAATTATACTGTGTATTATGTGTGTGCACCATTTCCATTTGTTATGTAAACTATTTGAGCCTGTTAGGCGTACATAAGTGATATTTGTTACAAGAAGTTGATACACAAAAACAATCTTAATTCTCATCTCAGACTCGTTTCATTCTGTAATGACTTTGCTCATTAACACCTATCCATCACGGTTGGTGGTTGGACCCAAGTGCAGGCAGACACGGGGAGAACTACATAAAATAACAATGGACTTATTGACAAATGAAATAAAAGGCTTATGTGGCAGCA
>JBBPBX010029025.1:0-12343 GCA_038048925.1 Garcialebias charrua | reverse complement strand
TCAGCCCACTATTTGCAGAAACATTCATTTCGATTAGCAGCTACACTTAATGTTTTTGGTTTTTATTTATGTGATTATGGGTAGAACTGGTGTGCAATGGAAAGTAAACGCATGAATTATAGAAGAATGAGAAGAAAATAAAGTCAACAAAAGAGAAATAAACAAGGAAAAGTGATTTTCTGACAAATACATTGTGAAATTAAATATTTAAATTGTTTAGTTTATGCTAAAAATTCCAAGGACCCCCTTTCAAAAACCAGCAATAAATATGAGAAACTGAAAATAATCGGGAAAAAAAAGTAAAAACAGACAACAGTAATATTTATTAATTTATTAATTAATTTATTTGTTTGTTCAGATTTGACCCTAAAATGTTGGTTACATTTGGAAGACTTATCAAGAGAAAAGTCTAAACCTTTATTCATATTTCAGCAGCATTATTGAACTTAATGAGGTCTGTCAATGTAAATATTAGAGTTTTAAATACAGCCAAACTTCTGGAAATTACAATAAAACAACAAATAAGATTAAATTAAAAATTAACAGGGCGTGGAAATATTTTGAGGTTCAGCAGAGCTGTTCAAAACAATAAGGTTCATGGATGCCTTTGTACAGTAATAAGATGAGCTTACTTCGTACAATCAACTGATCTGTTTTTGTACTGATCAACTGAGTCAGTGAAGGCAACACATTGAGCAACCAGACAAACTGTTGTCAAATTTATTTAAATTAGGATATCACATCTAAACCCTGGAGACAAGGACTTCCAATGAATCCTCATGAGCCAAAACCAACATGCTGATAACATTAATACAATTAAAATAAAGAGATGAAATGCATCAGAAATAAAAGTACAGATGATGTTATTGTGAAAAAGGTATTTTTACATTTACTTGTTTTTCTAAAGTTTAAATAATCGCCCGCCACAAAAAGGTGAAGGTGGATGATATTGTTTTTGCTGACGGGCGTTCATCTGTTTTTCTATTTACAATATATCTCACAAACCAGTGAACAAATGTTAATAAAACTTGTAAACAGAGATTACCAGTAGATAAACTCCTACAACTTATTAACCCTTGACAGCAACCTGATCTAAGATGGCCGCCATAAATAATCAACATTAGCCAAAACAAACAAAGCGTTCCGACTGCCAGGATTTGTAAAGGTTGTAAAACTGACTCAAGGACACACAAGAGGCGGGCTGCCCTCCCGCCTATGGAACTCCCTCCCTGACTCCCTGAGAGCTCCACAGTCACTGGTTGACTTTAAACAAGGCTTAAAGACTTTTCTTTTTAAGCGAGCCTATTCTGCCTCCACATGATTTTATCTTTGATCTTAGTTGATATTATTATTGATTTTAGTCAGAGTCAGAGAGTCAGAGAGTCTTTATTGTCATTTGCACCGCATGTGGTACATGAGATGAAAACGAGATTATGTACACGAGGTCCCAGTTACATCCAACAACAAATGAAAGAGAAAAACAGTAATAACATCTAGAATTAACTAAGAAAAACATCAACTAGTAATACACTAAGCCTAATATAGTGGGAATAAACAGCAGCACGAACATGAGTTTGTATGAGCAGATGGTCACAGATGAACACAGATGAATCACAGCAACAAGAAAACAGATCAGCATCAGTATGATGTGATATTTTGCAGTGTTTATTTTTATTTTATTTTTATTTATTCATGAGTCTAACAGCCTCAGGGTAGAAGCTGTTCCTCAGTCTAGTGGTTCTACATTTGATGCTCCTCAACCTCCGTCCTGAGGGGAGTGGGGCAAAGAGTGAGTGTGCTGGATGAGTGAGGTCTTTCATGATGCAGGTGGCTCTTTTCCTGCATCTGGAGGTGTAAATGTCTGTGATGGTGGGGAGACTGACTCCAACAGACTTCTGTGCAGCCTTCACCACTCTCTGCAGAGCTTTTCTTTCTGCAGCTGTGCAGCCTCCATGCCACACGTTGATGCTGGAGCACAGGATGCTCTCCACTGCACACCTGTAGAAGGAGGTGAGGACTGGGCTGCTCAGACCAGCTCGTCTCAGCCGTCTGAGGAAGTAGAGTCTCTGATGACCTTTCTTGATCAGGCTGGTGGTGTTGTTGCTCCAGCTGAGGTTATCATTCATGTGTACACCCAAGTATTTGTAGCTGGAGACCACTTCCACTGCAGACCCACCTATTTTCAGTGGGGCATGGGTGTGTTTGTTCCTTCTGAAGTCCACAATCATCTCCTTTGTCTTCTTCACATTCATGTGAAGATTGTTCTCTTTGCACCAGCTCTCCAGGTGTTCCACCTCCTGTCTGTAGCTGGACTCATCATTGTTTGTGATGCATCCCACCACCGCTGTATCATCTGCAAACTTAACAATATGACAGCCTGGAAGTGTGGCTGTACAATCATATGTGAGCAGAGTGAACAGAAGGGGGCTCAGCACACATCCCTGAGGAGAGCCAGTGCTGAGGGTTATGGTGGAGGAGGAGAAGTTGTGGATCTTCACGGACTGTGGTCTGTCTGTTAAGAAGTCTAGTACCCAGTTACAAATAGAGGGGCTTAGTCCAAGTGTAGATAGTTTGTCTATCAGATGATACTTGATTTTATCACTTATTTTATTTGATTTTTGCTTTTGTTGCACTTTGTAGCACTTTGGGATTTTTATTAATGAAAAGTGCATTATAAATTGAATTCATTATTATTATTATTATTATTACAAGAGTCTCATATGCATTATTATCTTCATGCCGTGTCTGCAAACCAGACACGGCATGAAGCTAAAACAGTAGCAGACTGAAGACTGAGGTGAAGCCGAGGGAGTAAAAAGAGATGACAAGTGGCTGCAGCTGTTTCTATTCACAAGGGATTAGTTTTACATAGGGACCACATGCTATTTGTAATAATTTCGGAGATTGTCTGTGTTTTAATCCTGTGCAAATCGGCCATGTCAGTAATTTGTAAAGTGAAAATTCCCCCCACTTTGCCTGCTATATTTTACTGAACCCCGATGTCCTGTGATAATATTAATCCAATGTGAATAGGCATATCTGTGATTTTGACAGAAATGCACAGGATCCGATACGTAATGAGGTGGTTTTTTTGTTTTTATTCAAGCAAAATCATTTGGAAAAATATAGAACAAGGCTATTTTAAATGAAAGCGCTGCTTGCTTTGGCTTTTTATTATTATTTTTGTTTATTTATTATTTTAATGTTTGTTTTTGTTTTTTTGCTTCGGCTTTTATGAGCTGCTGCTTACTTTGCCGTGATGGGAGGTGCCGTGCGTGGTCACCATGTACCTGCTTCTTCCCTTTTGGGTAGTGGGATCACTGGTGTCCATGTCCAGCCATCACTGTGCGAGCGGTGGGGACACCAGGTCTCCAGTCCGTTTCAACCGGCGGGTCAGCGAACGTGCAGCCGCTCACGTGCACAGCCGGTGACAGCTGTAGCTGCGTGAAGCTGACACCACACCCACGTAAAAAAAAGCTAATACAATGAGAGGTTGGTCCTACGTTTGTGTTGGTTTGTGCCGTTAAAATGTTTGTTTGTGCTGCTTTGGTTTCTGGGTGTCCACTTCACGCAGCTGACAGCTGTCCATCTGAGATTAACGTGTCTTTATTATTATTTTTACTTCTTAAACCGGCCGGACGGACCTGCCTCCTCCTCAACAAGTAGATTAACACCATTTTATGGAGCCAAGATGGTGTAGTGGTTAGGGCGTTTGACTTGGGACCCGAAGGACCCAGGTTCGCGTCCCGGCCACTACACATCTTGGGGTGTCTATGAGTGCACACCTATTTCTCCAGCTCCCCGAGCGCCTTCTATGGCTGCTCACTGCACCGCCTGGTAGGTGGTTGGGTTAAATGCAGAGACGAATTTCGTCTGTGTATGGGAAACATACGCAGATGACAAGATTAGACAATTATTATTATTATTATTATTTTATACGTAGAGCATTCTTTAGTTTTCTTTGTGCTGATTCGTAAAAGCACCTCAAAGCCTGAGACCGTCCGGCACCGCACATTAAACACATTATATGGACGGCCCAGTCCGGAAAATGCAGCACGTCTACATCATAACCAGAAGATGTCCGTAAATTTCAGCTAAATCTCAGACTTTGATTATCTCGTGCAGATGCACCACATAAAATGCAGACATTAGGGAGATTACACGGGTCCTTAGGGAAAACTAATCCCGTGAGAATAGGCTTTAGACAAAGGAGATGGTCGTTGATTTTGGAAAAGACTCTTCAGCTGCAGCTCCTGTGGTCATTAACGGTGAAGCTGTCGAGGTGGTGCATCAATATAAATATCTGAGAACTGTTCTGGACCTTTGACCCCAATGTGAATCACTTTGTAAGAAGGCCCACCACAGAATGCATTGTTATCAGAAGATCTGTGGTTTTAATGTTGATTCTACTTTTATGAGAATGTTTTATTGAGTCTTTTAACTTTTACCTTCATGTTGGTTTGGACTTTTGATATGACAAACTCTTGGGGATTGTCAGGATGTGCAGCAAAAACTGCTGGTATAACCCTACAGAACCTCACTGACCTACAGAACCTCACTGACCTACAGAACCTCACTGACCTACAGAACCTCACTGACCTACAGAACCTCACTGACCTACAGAACCTCACTGACCTACAGAACCTCACTGACCTACAGAACCTCACTGACCTACAGAACCTCACTGACCTACAGAACCTCACTGACCTACAGAACCTCACTGACCTACAGAACCTCACTGACCTACAGAACCTCACTGACCTACAGAACCTCACTGACCTACAGAACCTCACTGACCTACAGAACCTCACTGACCTACAGAACCTCACTGACCTACAGAACCTCACTGACCTACAGAACCTCACTGACCTACAGAACCTCACTGACCTACAGAACCTCACTGACCTACAGAACCTCACTGACCTACAGAACCTCACTGACCTACAGAACCTCACTGACCTACAGAACCTCACTGACCTACAGAACCTCACTGACCTACAGAACCTCACTGACCTACAGAACCTCACTGACCTACAGAACCTCACTGACCTACAGAACCTCACTGACCTACAGAACCTCACTGACCTACAGAACCTCACTGACCTACAGAACCTCACTGACCTACAGAACCTCACTGACCTACAGAACCTCACTGACCTACAGAACCTCACTGACCTACAGAACCTCACTGACCTACAGAACCTCACTGACCTACAGAACCTCACTGACCTACAGAACCTCACTGACCTACAGAACCTCACTGACCTACAGAACCTCACTGACCTACAGAACCTCACTGACCTACAGAACCTCACTGACCTACAGAACCTCACTGACCTACAGAACCTCACTGACCTACAGAACCTCACTGACCTACAGAACCTCACTGACCTACAGAACCTCACTGACCTACAGAACCTCACTGACCTACAGAACCTCACTGACCTACAGAACCTCACTGACCTACAGAACCTCACTGACCTACAGAACCTCACTGACCTACAGAACCTCACTGACCTACAGAACCTCACTGACCTACAGAACCTCACTGACCTACAGAACCTCACTGACCTACAGAACCTCACTGACCTACAGAACCTCACTGACCTACAGAACCTCACTGACCTACAGAACCTCACTGACCTACAGAACCTCACTGACCTACAGAACCTCACTGACCTACAGAACCTCACTGACCTACAGAACCTCACTGACCTACAGAACCTCACTGACCTACAGAACCTCACTGACCTACAGAACCTCACTGACCTACAGAACCTCACTGACCTACAGAACCTCACTGACCTACAGAACCTCACTGACCTACAGAACCTCACTGACCTACAGAACCTCACTGACCTACAGAACCTCACTGACCTACAGAACCTCACTGACCTACAGAACCTCACTGACCTACAGAACCTCACTGACCTACAGAACCTCACTGACCTACAGAACCTCACTGACCTACAGAACCTCACTGACCTATAGAACCTCACTGACCTACAGAACCTCACTGACCTACAGAACCTCACTGACCTACAGAACCTCACTGACCTACAGAACCTCACTGACCTACAGAACCTCACTGACCTACAGAACCTCACTGACCTACAGAACATCACTGACCTACAGAACCTCACTGACCTACAGAACATCACTGACCTACAGAACATCACTGACCTACAGAACCTCACTGACCTACAGAACATCACTGACCTACAGAACATCACTGACCTACAGAACCTCACTGACCTACAGAACATCACTGACCTACAGAACATCACTGACCTACAGAACCTCACTGACCTACAGAACCTCACTGACCTACAGAACCTCACTGACCTACAGAACCTCACTGACCTACAGAACCTCACTGACCTACAGAACCTCACTGACCTACAGAACCTCACTGACCTACAGAACCTCACTGACCTACAGAACCTCACTGACCTACAGAACCTCACTGACCTACAGAACCTCACTGACCTACAGAACCTCACTGACCTACAGAACCTCACTGACCTACAGAACCTCACTGACCTATAGAACCTCACTGACCTACAGAACCTCACTGACCTACAGAACCTCACTGACCTATAGAACCTCACTGACCTACAGAACCTCACTGACCTATAGAACCTCACTGACCTACAGAACCTCACTGACCTACAGAACCTCACTGACCTACAGAACCTCACTGACCTACAGAACCTCACTGACCTACAGAACCTCACTGACCTACAGAACCTCACTGACCTACAGAACCTCACTGACCTACAGAACCTCACTGACCTACAGAACCTCACTGACCTACAGAACCTCACTGACCTACAGAACCTCACTGACCTACAGAACCTCACTGACCTACAGAACCTCACTGACCTACAGAACCTCACTGACCTACAGAACCTCACTGACCTACAGAACCTCACTGACCTACAGAACCTCACTGACCTACAGAACCTCACTGACCTACAGAACCTCACTGACCTATAGAACCTCACTGACCTACAGAACCTCACTGACCTATAGAACCTCACTGACCTACAGAACCTCACTGACCTACAGAACCTCACTGACCTACAGAACCTCACTGACCTACAGAACCTCACTGACCTACAGAACCTCACTGACCTACAGAACCTCACTGACCTACAGAACCTCACTGACCTACAGAACCTCACTGACCTACAGAACATCACTGACCTACAGAACCTCACTGACCTACAGAACATCACTGACCTACAGAACATCACTGACCTACAGAACATCACTGACCTACAGAACATCACTGACCTACAGAACCTCACTGACCTACAGAACATCACTGACCTACAGAACATCACTGACCTACAGAACATCACTGACCTACAGAACATCACTGACCTACAGAACATCACTGACCTACAGAACATCACTGACCTACAGAACATCACTGACCTACAGAACATCACTGACCTACAGAACATCACTGACCTACAGAACATCACTGACCTACAGAACATCACTGACCTACAGAACCTCACTGACCTACAGAACATCACTGACCTACAGAACCTCACTGACCTACAGAACATCACTGACCTACAGAACCTCACTGACCTACAGAACCTCACTGACCTATAGAACATCACTGACCTACAGAACCTCACTGACCTATAGAACATCACTGACCTATAGAACCTCACTGACCTATAGAACATCACTGACCTACAGAACATCACTGACCTACAGAACCTCACTGACCTATAGAACATCACTGACCTACAGAACCTCACTGACCTATAGAACATCACTGACCTATAGAACATCACTGACCTACAGAACCTCACTGACCTACAGAACCTCACTGACCTACAGAACATCACTGACCTACAGAACCTCACTGACCTACAGAACATCACTGACCTACAGAACCTCACTGACCTACAGAACCTCACTGACCTATAGAACATCACTGACCTACAGAACATCACTGACCTACAGAACCTCACTGACCTACAGAACCTCACTGACCTACAGAACCTCACTGACCTACAGAACCTCACTGACCTACAGAACATCACTGACCTATAGAACATCACTGACCTACAGAACCTCACTGACCTATAGAACATCACTGACCTATAGAACCTCACTGACCTATAGAACATCACTGACCTACAGAACATCACTGACCTACAGAACCTCACTGACCTATAGAACATCACTGACCTACAGAACCTCACTGACCTACAGAACATCACTGACCTATAGAACATCACTGACCTACAGAACCTCACTGACCTACAGAACATCACTGACCTACAGAACATCACTGACCTACAGAACCTCACTGACCTACAGAACATCACTGACCTACAGAACATCACTGACCTACAGAACATCACTGACCTACAGAACCTCACTGACCTATAGAACATCACTGACCTACAGAACCTCACTGACCTACAGAACCTCACTGACCTACAGAACCTCACTGACCTACAGAACCTCACTGACCTACAGAACCTCACTGACCTACAGAACCTCACTGACCTACAGAACATCACTGACCTACAGAACCTCACTGACCTACAGAACATCACTGACCTACAGAACCTCACTGACCTACAGAACCTCACTGACCTACAGAACCTCACTGACCTACAGAACATCACTGACCTACAGAACATCACTGACCTACAGAACATCACTGACCTACAGAACCTCACTGACCTACAGAACATCACTGACCTACAGAACCTCACTGACCTACAGAACATCACTGACCTACAGAACCTCACTGACCTACAGAACCTCACTGACCTACAGAACCTCACTGACCTACAGAACCTCACTGACCTACAGAACCTCACTGACCTACAGAACCTCACTGACCTACAGAACCTCACTGACCTACAGAACCTCACTGACCTACAGAACCTCACTGACCTACAGAACCTCACTGACCTACAGAACCTCACTGACCTACAGAACCTCACTGACCTACAGAACCTCACTGACCTACAGAACCTCACTGACCTACAGAACCTCACTGACCTACAGAACCTCACTGACCTACAGAACCTCACTGACCTACAGAACATCACTGACCTACAGAACCTCACTGACCTACAGAACCTCACTGACCTACAGAACCTCACTGACCTACAGAACATCACTGACCTACAGAACCTCACTGACCTACAGAACATCACTGACCTACAGAACATCACTGACCTACAGAACCTCACTGACCTACAGAACCTCACTGACCTACAGAACATCACTGACCTACAGAACATCACTGACCTACAGAACATCACTGACCTACAGAACATCACTGACCTACAGAACCTCACTGACCTACAGAACCTCACTGACCTACAGAACCTCACTGACCTACACAAGGTGAGGTCAGTGAACATGGCCAGGCTGATTCTGGCAGATCCTGATCATCACTCCATGGTGATTTCAGGTTGTTTCCATCTGATGCAGGTATCTGCTGCCCAGATGTAGAACAAACAGACTAAAAACTCATTCATCTCTGTAGATCAGGCTTCTCAACAAACAGTGATGCTTTCTGTTATTTGAATGTCTCAATGTCTTGTCTGGATGATTTTTGTCCCTACTGGTGAAACAATTTGCCCCCTGGGGATAAAGAAGATTCTTGAACCTGAACACAAAACACAGAACTATAATATCATCTGGATGCACCTCTACAACTGGTTAATGCTTGATAAGAGGCCCAGGATGGACTTTGCTCTATGGGACTATGTTTAAAGTATTATGAGATTGGTCAGAAGTTGGTTTACACTCGAACACACTCAAAAAGCGACGTCATCATTTTGCTTCAGCTGCTTTGCTTCCAGAAGCGTCTGTTCTGCGTGCAAGCAGCGTGGACAGCTCTGAGGAGTCAGAAGAGTATGGCGCTCTCCTCGTGACAGATGTGTGGCCAAATGGTGGATGCAGAGACAGCGTGGGGACCCTGGTGGGAAGAATGGAAGAAGCCCATGCTGTGGATTATAATAATAATAATTTTATTTAAAAGCGCCTTTCAGACAAGGACATACTGCAGCAGGAAGCATTTTCAAGTTTCCTTTGTCTCGTAGAAAACGTTAGTGTGAAACTAACCATCCTGCAACCACGTGACCTCGACCTGCATTCCTTCTAAAAAAGACTAAGCTTTTATTTTTTAAGTATTTTAGTAAGTATTTTTTTTTTAGGTTTAATTGCTAATAATACTTTTCTCCTTTTTAAGATGAGTAACAAATATCTCTGTCAGCTCTCTCTCAGAATGGACCTGGTCATATTCATCATGAGCGCTTCATACAGTACGTTTGGCATTTCGGCACAAGTATTTTTAATTATATTCAAACTGATTGAAAGTAGAACGAGTGATTTTATGTTTGCTAAGTCTCTGATGAGAAAATCAGGAAAACAGTTTGAAAGGGAACAAAGTGTTTCAAGCTTTGAACTGAATCATCAGGCTCAGCCTCGACTGCTGGTTCGTCGTCACTGAATGAAAAGATTTCTGTGAAAATACTTTCAGGTTAAATAAGACGTCGTGCACAAAAGAGGCACCTTTATGCATTTTGTTTCATCACTTGGACAAAAAAATATATATCCATAAACCAGAGATGTATGACTGCCAACAGCTGACCTATAACAGAATAATGTGTTATAAATGTTCAACACAAAAACAAAGAAAAACTCTGAAGGTTTTCTGCCTCTAAAATATTTAAAGGCTCTGTGAGCAAAATGAAATCATCTCTCGAAAAGTCTTCAATGTTTTCTTTGGCTCCCTGTCATTCTGTCACAGTTTTGTCCTTGCTGCAGTACATCTGTCTATTCTTTTGTTGTCCAACTGAGAAAAAATATATTCATTCGTGACTTTATACATTCATGCACAGCGAGAGATGGTTTGTATATCAAAGTTTGCCTCATCAACACAAGCGTTCAGATGTACACCAAAGTTTACCCCAGCTCCGTCTATTCTTATTACAACTAAAGATTAGCATTTGGTATGTCAAATTATGAGATTGCTTTAACATTAAATGAAATAAGAAAAAGAAAAGGGCACAATCTGGTAGTAAAATGTTGAATGTTACACATAATGTACTTTAAGCTACTTAAACACAAGAGTGTGTTTAACCTTTTAATGTACGTTCTGATGCATGCACAATAATCCAGGTAAATCTAACCAGGTTGACCTGACTCAACCTGGTTACATTCCTTTAACTAGTTTCCCATTTTTTATTCATATTCCAGGGTTTGAAACTGCAATTCACAACTTTGGCTCCCAGCCCAGTGAAATGTTGCCAGACGTTGCTTTACTTTCAGGGTAAAGTCAAAGTCAAAGTCAACTTTATTGTCAGAACTGCAATATGTACAGGACATACACAGGATTGAAATTGCATTTCTCTCAGTCCCTCGGTGCAACAGTAACCATTTAAACACTAAACAATTAATAAACAAGCATAAAATGAAATAATAAAAGTTTAGTACTGTCCTGAGTTTTTTGCATAGTTGTTTTTCATAGTAGTAAAAAAAAAGTATAAAAAGTTTCATCAACACCAAAACACCAACATTTAATAATATAATCATAAAATGAAATAGAGTGTAATACTCTGATGCATGCTCAATAATCCAGGTAGAAAAATCTAAAAAAGCTAAGTCTGGTCCTCTGGACATTCAAAAAACAAAAAAAACAAAACAAAGCAAAAAATTGTAGAAACGTTTCGTCTTTCGTCCGAAAGACTTCCTCAGTCTGAGGTGCTGGGTTCAGCTCAGTCTTATAAATAGCACCCTCTCACAGTGTTACACAACCAGTTGGCTGATGACAGCCTGAAACCAGCTGCTCACATGATCAAGGAGGACCATCAGCCTAACAATGGATCGTTAGCACCCTGATGGTTGTTTGCTATTCACAGAGGGCTGAGTGATACTAGCAATAACAGCATTGTAAGAGGGGGACAGTTGAACCCGGAGGCCTCCACCTCTGTTTAATGATGGACGGTTTCTTTTCACAAAGATGGCCTCCTTTACTCCTCTCTCAAACCATCGTTCCTCTCTATCAAGGATGTGAACATCTTCATCCCTGAAAGAGTGACCGCTGGCCTGGAGATGAGTGTAGACTGCAGAGTCCTGACCTGATGATGTTGATCTTCTGTGCTGGGCCATCCTTTTGGCCAGTGGCTGTTTAGTTTCCCCGATATAAGACTGATCACAGCCCTCCTGACACTGAACAGCATACACAATATTACTCTGTTTGTGCCGGGGGACTGGATCTTTGGGATGAACCAGTCTTTGCCGTAATGTATTTTGGGGTTTAAAAGCCACTGGGACGTTGTGTTTA
>JBBPBX010029024.1:0-13422 GCA_038048925.1 Garcialebias charrua | reverse complement strand
TACCTCTGCCATATGTGCATACCTCTGTGTATGGACGTACGCGGGCTTTAAGTTTATAACCTTGCCACTGAACCTCATTTCAAAGCGGCTAACAGGGGTGAAAGTAATGAATTACAAATACTCACATTACTGTACTTGTATTTATTTTAATTGTGTAATTTTACTCATACTTAAGTACAATTTGGACCATGTAATCTGCTTCACTACTTTTAAAATCAGAAGTCGCTACTGAGTACGGCCACAATTTGAATTAATATTCAAACCATTCATCTGCATCTTTGTAACCATTAAGGCTCTCAGATCGCAAACGCACCAGTTACCTATGGCACAAGCAAAGAACAACACTGGAGTAGAGAGTCGTTTATGAAGATTTGGAGAAAAATCCAAAATGGAGACAGAGGACAACATTGTCAAAAGAAAATGATGAGGTAAAGCTGAAGACGAGTGCCTATGGCCGTACCTGGAAAAAATGTTTCATGTACAGGGGGTGAAAAGGAGACAACGTCCAGATGTAAACTTTGTTTGATCTCTACAGTGACAGCAGCTTCAAGACTTCAACATCTAATCTAAAAAAACATATTGCGTTACACGAGGTTTTACAGCTACCTGTATGATGTTGCTGTTTTATTGTTTGTGTCTGAGGGTTATTAGTTTGGCTAAGTATGCAAAGATCTTACATACTGTCACTGCCATCGGTTTGATGTACTAAAATAAGACGGAACTTCTGAGCATCTGAGGTCCTATTTACACAGACACAGTGGGGGGAAATGTAGGTTTTTTCGTATGTTAATTAGAGGAAAAGATCTGCGTTGACACGGACAAATTCTGTGTTTACATGCATCCAGAGGAATCTCCCCCGCCCCCCTGAATCAGCTGTAGTTACCATGATGGGTCATTAGTTGGCGCTGTGAATTTTGGACATTCACCTAATACGCATGCGTGCTGTTTCAACCTGCTCCTCTCCTCTGGGCTAAAAGCTCAGCTAACAACAAGTTAAAGCTGGATTTTGGATAAGAGTCGATAGATTTGACGCCATCATCTAACAAGTTCCACACCGGTCGCTGAGTGGACCAGAACTGAGTTGACGGCGATGATGTCGGACTTTACTCCACGATATTCTTTAGCTGATTTACAGCAGATAAATCAACATTCTTAATAATGTTAGCTTGTGTTTACTTTGATTACTAAACAGCTGAGTTTTTATTTTTTATTCCTGCGTGGTCGAGAAGCTGTCCTTCCACCAGGCGGACAGGTTCTGAACGAACTTTGGCCCAGGTGTGCTGCTGGAGGACGTCCAAGAGAGATGTCATGTTGGATGAATTATATTTTTATAATTCCCCTCATTTCTTTTCCCCAATCCATCCAATGTTTTAAGCTGCATTAAGCAACGGAGTGACAGCCTGAACGAGCCAAATGAACAACGTGGTACCAGTATCCAGGATGAAAACAGAGCAGAGTCCAGTTCATTAATGCAGTTTACAGTTCAGTTAACAAGTTTTGAATAGTGTGTTCAGTTTAATTATCAGTGTTTGTGTGACATACTGTGTGCGGTGTCGAACAAATAAAAAATAAACAGGGTGTCTTCATTTTCAACTTTAATAACACACAACATGTTACGTATCGTTTAAATCACGTAACTTGAGTCCAGATAGATTGATTTAGCTCAGATAACTTTATATATCTCCAACTAACATTAATACTGTTTATTATTGTTAAACTGTTATTATTTAGCACATTTAGTATGTTATAGTGCTGCGCAACATGTAAAATATAGGCCTGCCTCATTCTATAATCAGAAAATAATATAAATATTAGAACTGGATCTGACTGGAGTCTCTTCCAACACAGATGTTAGTCACAGCAGCTAGATTCTGACGTAGATTAATTAAATATGAGACTCAAAATATATTCCATCAGTCGTAGTTCAGAAAGCGGTGTGTGTCCGCTGCCATTGTTGATAGAAATATGCTGTCTGTCCGCATGTGCGCATGTGGTTTAACACAAAGCCTCAGCGGAAGATGTTTATGTTATCAGCGGGGGTCAGCAAAAAACCTCCACTCTGGAAGGTAAGTTCAGAAACCTCCAGATTCAAAGAGGGTGGCCAGTGGTGTCGTGTAAATGATCAGCAGAACCGCAGAGAGAAAGGAGCGGATTCACTCAAAACATGCACTGTGTAAACGGCCCCTGAGAAATGTGCGTTGAATGTAGCTGTTATATACAGTAAATCCAATTAAATGACCTTTTATTGAAACACAATAAAAGATCAATTGGTTTAAAAGTAATTTGTAGTACTCTGAGTAGTTTTTGAGAAGAGTACCGGTACTTAGTACTGTTACTTAAGTAATTTTATAACACCAGTACTTTTACTTTTAATTGAGTGCAATTTAAGCAGTGTAACAGTACTTGTACTTGTGTACAAATTGTCAGTACTCCTTCCACCTCTGGCAGCTAATATACTGTACATTGAGCAGTCCAAACTGTTTTTGTCAAGTTTGTATTTATTTATTTTATTGTAATTTATGAACCTATTTTATTATTTCATATGTATTTCACAAAAAAATGCATAACTCCTTTGCTTAAAAGTAATTGTTGGTGGTATCTTATCTGGGAAACAGTCAAATATTAGTAATAATTTCTCAGATAAATTGTATGATTTTTCAAATCAAACCAATTTGTCATAAGAAAACTGCTATATTTTCAGATTTTGCAGAACTGTATGATTGGTTCTAGCCTGGTTGATACCAGACCCATGTCCTTCACTTCGCTTTGTACTAGGGTCTGGCATCTCTCCCATAGACAGCGATTTCTCCGTTAGATTTTTGAATGGACCAATCAGAGAACAGAAGGCGGAGTTTTGTTAGTTTAGCCTGGCGAGGTCCAGGCTATTCAGATAAAAAGCTCAGAAACCACTCGGTGGATATTTTTTCTGCTACCAGTGTGTAATTATATGTCTCTAATTTACTGACTGTTGGCCTAGATGAAACATTTGAGATAAAATTCGATTTTTTATCATTTATTTTCGTAGCGCACCCGAGGCTGTTTGGAAAATGTCAAACCGAAACTATTTAAATCCAGCAGATTTGACCATTTCGTGAATTGATTTAGGAACTGTTAAGCTCAGGAACACTTCTGATATAACGTCAGCGGTGAAATATATTTTTTATCAGCAGAGAAATAATAGTTTACCTTGTTTTATTGAAAATTCCTTCGTGGCGGCAGCCATTTTGAATGACGACGTCAGTCGACGTCGTTCAAAACTCCGCCTTCTGCTCTCTGATTGCTCAGGAACACTTCTGATATAACGTTAGCTAAGAAATACATTTTTTATCAGCAGAGAAATAATAGTTTTTTACCTTGTTTTATTGAAAATTCCTTCGTGGCGGCAGCCATTTTGAATGACGACGTCAGTCGACGTCGTTCAAAACTCCGCCTTCTGTTCTCTGATTGGTCCGGTCAAAAATCTACCGGAGATATCCTTGTCTATGGGACAAGTCCCAGACCCAGCAGTGAAGGGAAATGAGAATTGAGCGGAGCTGCGTAGGAATGGCGAGGGCCAGGCTAGATTGGTTCTATCTCCATTTTTTTTTTTTTTAGGTACCGGTAATATTTTCTCAGGTTTCCTAGTTCTTTAAAACACGTCCAGTCTGGGCTGTATTAGCAACACAGAAGATATAAATCAGTAAAATTGGTCTCTTCAAAGCGGCACTGAAAAGAACAGCTCAGTATGTCCTGGAGTAAAACTGTCAGTGTCAAACAAAGTTCAGTCAGGTCCTCTGGGCAGATTCTTCTTGTCAAAATGCTTCGTCTTTTATCCAAAAGACTTGGTTGGCCTGAGGAGCTGCAATAAACTCAGAAATAGCACCTTCTTGTTACTGTTGACAGCCAGAACTAGTTGTTCACATAATAAAGGAGGATTGTCAGCCTAACGGCCGATCGTTAGTGCTCTGATGGACGCTTGCTATTCACAGAGGACTGAGTGATACTAGCAATAACAACATTAGCTATGTTTACATGGACATAAGTAATCGGATCAAACGGCCGATCGGATCAAAAGTGCGTCATGTAAACACCCCGGTCGGGTTATTTTTTGTGTATTCGGCGTGACCGACCTAATTTGCGATCCATTCGAAACGGGTGGTTTACGCCGATCCGTAGCCCGATCGGTGCGCATGTAAACACATGTTCTGTTCCATTTATCGGACCGTGGAAAACTGTCCTGACTGCGCATGTGCGCTGCGCGCGGCAGCGCACCCCTCCCCTACATGTCTCCTTTTCCAGCGCTCTCATCTTAAGAATAAAAAAGACTAAAAGCATGCGTTGCTTGCCTGTAGCTCAATCAGGTAGTGCAGTAACAACTCCATCGCCGTCATTACAGTCTGGTGCGGTCCATTTTTGGCGCATCTGTTTACTTTCGTCCCGGAAGTAACTTCTTCTTCTGTGGTTTTCACGAAAGCAACTTCCTCTTCGTTTTTTTTTTTAAAGGGGGAGTGTACCACTCTGCGCATGTCTGTTCTTCTGGTCAGAATAAAAGCCTGCTGCATGTAAACGCTTGTCATGAACGGATTGAGCCCATGTAAACAGTACTATCTAATTATGCAATCAGAGCACATTTCAATCCGGTCACAAAATTTTGCCCATGTAAACATAGCTATTGTAAGAGGAGGACAGTTGGACACGGAGGCCTCTGTGCCCATTTAACGATGGACGGGTTCATGGACAGTGCAGCTCCTCAGGCTGAAGAAGTATTTTAGATTTAAAAAAAAAAGTTTCAGCACAAAGAATTTCTCCAGAGGTCCCGACTTAACCTTGTCAGATTTTGTTTTTGCCATTTTTATTGCTTTTTCAGATAGCCTACTGTGTTTGAGTTGTTAAAAATGCTCCAAAGCTTCAGAACTGGAGTCTATCTAAACACACACACACACACACACATATGCACACACACACACACACGCACACACACACACACACACACACACACACACACATATGCACACACAAAGTTCATTCTAAGTGTTTTCACGGTTTGATGGAGAATAAAATCAAATTTTCAACTGATGGTCACACTGAGATTTTATGGTTTATAAATGTATGCCACGTTGTACATGAATCTTTTGATCAGTTAGCATTATTAATACAGATTATACCAACTTTATTTTTGGAATCAGAAGTGAAATCGAACCCTTCCTTTACAACACATGGTCTGTAGAGGATGAAGTTAGGTGAGACGGTCCTTCAGCAGCGAGCACAGACCCAGGCTCTGACGGGCGTCCCTGATCTGCCATCTGTTTGAACTGACAAACTAAAAGGCCAGTGGGGATAGTCACTTATTAAGCAGGGAGGTTTGCTCTTTAATCATTGCTGTTTAAGGTGGACAGGAAAGTGTTGCCTGACTCGATTTATTCGCACCAATAGGAATAAAAAAACAGGCATCCAAGAATAGCTTCCTCCCAAAACAACGGGGACAAAGTTACACATTGTTTGGTGTTTAGAATCTGCAAAGACTTGACCTCTTTTAGACGTAGGCTCATTATTTTCTCTACATCCTATACTGTGTAGATGATAAGAAAACCCCCACAGCTTGTCACTTTTTCCTACTGTATAATTGCTTAGTACTAAAAAGCATATTAGATGAAAAATGTGGATAGTTTGGTGCTGGGGCTGGACCTCTTGTTATGAAGAGGAGAGTCAGCTCCTTCCACATTCCTCGGCTACGTCCAGCAAACGATTCAAGTACACTAATTACAGCTAAGAACATAAAAGAAGTTTCATTAGTTGGAAATTTCCCCTTCTGCCACTTACATGGTGGGACTTAATTTTAGCATGCATTGTCTCCAAAAGTGACTCTGAGCAATGACTGTGCAATTGCCATGCTAATAAATTCAAATTGTCTGCCAGTCTCACTGCCACAGCAGCCAAAAGACACAGAGAGCAGAAGTTACTGCTTTCAGTCAATGTAGTAAAAGAGAATATTAATTTTGTCCAAAACAATAGTGATGACAGTGCTGCCTATTAACCCCTCCGATGCACGACTCGATTTAAGCTACTGTCATAATTCATTGACAACTTTGTCTTTAGACTTAAATCCTGAGATGTTCCTACAAAATGTAACATACTTGAGTAATTAGTGTCAGCCATCTGGTTGGGAACTAATCACAGAGGGTGTACAGCAGGGTTTTTGGTCTCAAACATCTGACATGCCAAAAGCTGCACTTTTCTTTTATTATGATGTGTTAAATTACACTTTAGTTTTTTTTTTTTTTGTAAAGACGTTATCAGTCTTTGACTTGAATCTGAGCCATTCATGCAAAGGTGTTAACTCTTTCTAAGCCCTCTCTATGCTGGATCTCATGCAGTAGCATGAGCTTTTGTCCAACTTATTCATTTTTGCCTACTTTTGTTGTGGATGATTATAAGCTACTACCACACTTATTTCATAATAATTTATAATAATAATAACATAACTTGAAATAACTTCTTGGTCTGTTGTCTTCATACATCTCCTCCTACATGTTTCTGTGTGAGTGCAGCTACAGCGTGCACTCTCAGGACATGATTACCTGCAGTGTTCCATCAGTGAGAACTGAACTTGACAAAAGGGCCTTATCCTACTCCGCTCCTGTTTCCTTGAACACTTTGCAAAAAGATCTGAAGATCTCGACCTTGACCTCTCTAAGTGGCTTCAAACATCTGTTAAGTTTCTGGACAGAAACAATGCAGACCTGTTCTTGTTTTTAGCTTTTTACACCACCCTACAACCTATTTACTTTTCTAAAAAAGCTAAGTCTGGTCCTCTGGACATTCAAAAAACAAAACAAAGCAAAAATACCATTTTATTTTCACTTGTAAAAAAAAAAAAATTCTCAACTTATACACATCTTTTATGTTTGTCTATTGTTGTCTTTGTTGTCCACTGGTGTCATCACTCTTTGTTAAAGTCATGTCTTTCTTGTAAATGAGGCCCAGAGGCTCAATGGGATTAACCTGTATAAATAAAAGTTGAATGAATGAACATGAACATTTAGTTCAATATATGTAAAAATGGCAGAGTCAGAGCCATTCTTCTGTTTGCTAAGGTAAGTTTTCTGTAGCAGTCATCTTGAAATGGGTTGACTCCCAATGCCAAAAAGATGTGTTCATTTGGACAGAAGATGAGGTTACGTTGCTCCTCCATGATGACATATGATCAGAGTCAGAGAGAGTCAGAGAGTCTTTATTGTCATTTGCACCGCATGTAGTACATGTGATGAAAACGAAATTATGTACACGGGGTCCCAGTTACATCCAACAACAACTACAAGAGAAACAACAAATGCAAGAGAAAAACAGTAATAACATTCTAGGATTAACTAAGAGAAGCATCAGCTAGTAATACTCTAAGCCCTAATGTAGTAGAAAAACATCGTTATAAACAGCAGCACGAACATGAGTCATTATGAGCAGATGGTCACAGGTGAAACGCAGCAACAAGAAACAGATCAGCATCAACATGATGTGATATTTTGCAGTGTTTATTCTTGTTATTTATTTATTCATGAGTCTGACAGCCTCAGGGTAGAAGCTGTTCCTCAGTCTAGTGGTTCTACATTTGATGCTCCTCAACCTCCGTCCTGAGGGGAGTGGGGCAAAGAGCGAGTGTGCTGGGTGAGTGAGATCCTTCATGATGCAGGTGGCTCTTTTCCTGCACCTGGAGGTGTAAACGTCCGCGATGGTGGGGAGTCTGACTCCAACAGACTTCTGTGCAGCCTTCACCACTCTCTGTAGAGCTTTCCTCTCTTCAACTGTGCAGCCTCCATGCCACACATTGATGCTGGAGCACAGGACGCTCTCCACTGCACACCTGTAGAACGAGGTGAGAACTGGGCTGCTCAGACCAGCACGTCTCAGCCGTCTGAGGAAGTAGAGTCTCTGATGACCTTTCTTGATCAGGCTGGTGGTGTTGTTGCTCCAGCTGAGGTTATCATTCAAGTGTACACCCAAGTATTTGTAGCTGGAGACCACTTCCACTGCAGACCCACCCATTTTCAGTGGGGCGTGGGTGTGTTTGTTCCTCCTGAAGTCCACAATCATCTCCTTTGTCTTCTTCACATTCATGTGAAGGTTATTCTCTTTGCACCAGCTCTCCAGGTGCTCCACCTCCTGTCTGTAGCTGGACTCATCATTGTTTGTGATGCAGCCCACCACAGCTGTATCATCTGCAAACTTAACAATATGACAGCCTGGAAGTGTGGCTGTACAATCATATGTGAGCAGAGTGAACAGAAGGGGGCTCAGCACACATCCTTGGGGAGAGCCAGTGCTGAGGGTTATGGTGGAGGAGGAGAAGTTGTGGATCTTCACGGACTGTGGTCTGTTTGTTAAGAAGTCTAGTATCCAGTTACAAATAGAGGGGCTTAGTCCAAGTGTAGATAGTTTGTCTATCAGAGTTTGGGGGATCATGGTGTTGAAGGCAGATGTGAAGTCCACAAAGAGCAGGCGCACGTATGAGTCCTTCTGATCCAGGTGGGTGAGAGCAGTGTGGACCACGGAAGAAATGGCGTCCTCTGTTGATCGGTTCTCACGGTATGCGTATTGATGAGGGTCCACGTTGGTGTTCACGGTTTTCTTTATGTGGGACATGACCAGTTTCTCAAAACATTTAGCGACCACCGGGGTGAGAGCCACCGGTCTATAGTCATTCAGACCAGTCACTGTGGAGCTCTTTGGAACTGGGATGATGGTGGCAGTCTTCAGGCAGGTGGGAACTGACTCCAGTGAAAGTGAGGTGGTGAAGATGTCAGCCAGCACCTCACAGAGCTGGTCTGCACATTCCTTCAGAACTTTCCCTGGGATGTTGTCTGGTCCAGTTGCTTTATGGGGATTAATCTTTCTGAGACTGCCTCTCACTTCTGCTGCGGTCACTCTGAGATGCTCTTCATCTGGTGATGAGGTGAGTCTGGTGCTAGCTGGTCTATTTGGATCATCAAAACGTGCATAAAACTTGTTGAGGGCATCAGGCAGAGATGGGTCCCTGGGGCATTGTTTGTTTTTGCCTTTGTAATCTGTTATGCATTTAATACCTTTCCACATGCTCCGTGGGTCTTGTGAGGTCTTGTGACGAGTAGATGAGTAGCACAAACAGCACTTTGCTAACTGTCGTTGTTAATGATTGTTACTGATATTCATTTGCGCAAGGGCAAAACAAATATTGATTGCAGTTGTTCATAGTGCCCCTGTATGATTTCATATTGTTAGAGTCAGAGATTCGTTATTGTCATTCGCACCACATGTGGTACATGTGATGGAACAAGATTATGTACACAGGGTCCCAGTTACATCCAACCATAAAATGTAAAAGAAAAAAGTAATAAGATCTAAGATATGAACTAAGAAAAATATCATCTAAAAATACACTAAGCACTAGTAGCATACAAACATTATTTTGAAAAGCAGTACAAACATGAGTCTGTGTAAGCAAATGAGCATGAATAGCAACATGAAACAGATTGGCAGCAGCATGTATCACATCAGCAGCAACATGAAACAGATCAGCAACATGAAACAGATCAGCAACATGAAACAGATCAGCAACATGAAACAGATCAGCAACATGAAACAGATCAGCAACATGAAACAGATCAGCAACATGAAACAGATCAGCAACATGAAACAGATCAGCAGCATGAAACAGATCAGCAACATGAAACAGATCAGCAACATGAAACAGATCAGCAACATGAAACAGATCAGCAGCATGAAACAGATCAGCAACATGAAACAGATCAGCAACATGAAACAGATCAGCAACATGAAACAGATCAGCAACATGAAACAGATCAGCAACATGAAACAGATCAGCAACATGAAACAGATCAGCAACATGAAACAGATCAGCAACATGAAACAGATCAGCAACATGAAACAGATCAGCAACATGAAACAGATCAGCAACATGAAACAGATCAGCAACATGAAACAGATCAGCAGCATGAAACAGATCAGCAGCATGAAACAGATCAGCAACATGAAACAGATCAGCAGCATGAAACAGATCAGCAACATGAAACAGATCAGCAGCATGAAACAGATCAGCAACATGAAACAGATCAGCAACATGAAACAGATCAGCAACATGAAACAGATCAGCAACATGAAACAGATCAGCAGCATGAAACAGATCAGCAGCATGAAACAGATCAGCAGCATGAAACAGATCAGCAACATGAAACAGATCAGCAGCATGAAACAGATCAGCAACATGAAACAGATCAGCAACATGAAACAGATCAGCAGCATGAAACAGATCAGCAGCATGAAACAGATCAGCAGCATGAAACAGATCAGCAACATGAAACAGATCAGCAACATGAAACAGATCAGCAACATGAAACAGATCAGCAGCATGAAACAGATCAGCAACATGAAACAGATCAGCAACATGAAACAGATCAGCAGCATGAAACAGATCAGCAGCATGAAACAGATCAGCAACATGAAACAGATCAGCAACATGAAACAGATCAGCAGCATGAAACAGATCAGCAGCATGAAACAGATCAGCAACATGAAACAGATCAGCAACATGAAACAGATCAGCAACATGAAACAGATCAGCAGCATGAAACAGATCAGCAACATGAAACAGATCAGCAGCAACATGAAACAGATCAGCAGCATGAAACAGATCAGCAACATGAAACAGATCAGCAGCAACATGAAACAGATCAGCAACATGAAACAGATCAGCAACATGAAACAGATCAGCAGAACATGAAACAGATCAGCAGCAACATGAAACAGATCAGCAACATGAAACAGATCAGCAACATGAAACAGATCAGCAGCAACATGAAACAGATCAGCAACATGAAACAGATCAGCAGCAACATGAAACAGATCAGCAACATGAAACAGATCAGCAACATGAAACAGATCAGCAACATGAAACAGATCAGCAACATGAAACAGATCAGCAACATGAAACAGATCAGCAGCATGAAACAGATCAGCAGCAACATGAAACAGATCAGCAACATGAAACAGATCAGCAACATGAAACAGATCAGCAACATGAAACAGATCAGCAGCACATGAAACAGATCAGCAACATGAAACAGATCAGCAACATGAAACAGATCAGCAGCATGAAACAGATCAGCAGCATGAAACAGATCAGCAACATGAAACAGATCAGCAACATGAAACAGATCACAGCAACATGAAACAGATCAGCAGCATGAAACAGATCAGCAACATGAAACAGATCAGCAACATGAAACAGATCAGCAGCATGAAACAGATCAGCAGCATGAAACAGATCAGCAACATGAAACAGATCAGCAGCATGAAACAGATCAGCAACATGAAACAGATCAGCAGCATGAAACAGATCAGCAGCATGAAACAGATCAGCAGCATGAAACAGATCAGCAGCATGAAACAGATCAGCAACATGAAACAGATCAGCAGCATGAAACAGATCAGCAGCATGAAACAGATCAGCAGCATGAAACAGATCAGCAACATGAAACAGATCAGCAGCATGAAACAGATCAGCAACATGAAACAGATCAGCAGCATGAAACAGATCAGCAGCATGAAACAGATCAGCAACATGAAACAGATCAGCAACATGAAACAGATCAGCAACATGAAACAGATCAGCAACATGAAACAGATCAGCAGCATGAAACAGATCAGCAGCATGAAACAGATCAGCAACATGAAACAGATCAGCAGCATGAAACAGATCAGCAACATGAAACAGATCAGCAACATGAAACAGATCAGCAACATGAAACAGATCAGCAACATGAAACAGATCAGCAGCATGAAACAGATCAGCAGCATGAAACAGATCAGCAACATGAAACAGATCAGCAACATGAAACAGATCAGCAACATGAAACAGATCAGCAGCATGAAACAGATCAGCAGCATGAAACAGATCAGCAACATGAAACAGATCAGCAGCAACATGAAACAGATCAGCAGCAACATGAAACAGATCAGCAACATGAAACAGATCAGCAGCAACATGAAACAGATCAGCAGCATGAAACAGATCAGCAGCAACATGAAACAGATCAGCAACATGAAACAGATCAGCAGCAACATGAAACAGATCAGCAGCAACATGAAACAGATCAGCAGCAACATGAAACAGATCAGCAGCAACATGAAACAGATCAGCAGCAACATGAAACAGATCAGCAACATGAAACAGATCAGCAGCAACATGAAACAGATCAGCAACATGAAACAGATCAGCAGCAACATGAAACAGATCAGCAGCATGAAACAGATCAGCAGCATGAAACAGATCAGCAACATGAAACAGATCAGCAACATGAAACAGATCAGCAGCATGAAACAGATCAGCAGCATGAAACAGATCAGCAACATGAAACAGATCAGCAACATGAAACAGATCAGCAACATGAAACAGATCAGCAACATGAAACAGATCAGCAACATGAAACAGATCAGCAAGCATGAAACAGATCAGCAACATGAAACAGATCAGCAACATGAAACAGATCAGCAACATGAAACAGATCAGCAACATGAAACAGATCAGCAACATGAAACAGATCAGCAACATGAAACAGATCAGCAACATGAAACAGATCAGCAACATGAAACAGATCAGCAACATGAAACAGATCAGCAACATGAAACAGATCAGCAACATGAAACAGATCAGCAACATGAAACAGATCAGCAACATGAAACAGATCAGCAACATGAAACAGATCAGCAACATGAAACAGATCAGCAACATGAAACAGATCAGCAACATGAAACAGATCAGCAACATGAAACAGATCAGCAACATGAAACAGATCAGCAACATGAAACAGATCAGCAGCAACATGAAACAGATCAGCAGCAACATGAAACAGATCAGCAGCAACATGAAACAGATCAGCAGCAACATGAAACAGATCAGCAGCAACATGAAACAGATCAGCAGCAACATGAAACAGATCAGCAGCAACATGAAACAGATCAGCAGCAACATGAAACAGATCAGCAGCAACATGAAACAGATCAGCAGCAACATGAAACAGATCAGCAGCAACATGAAACAGATCAGCAGCAACATGAAACAGATCAGCAGCAACATGAAACAGATCAGCAGCAACATGAAACAGATCAGCAGCAACATGAAACAGATCAGCAGCAACATGAAACAGATCAGCAGCAAGTCCTAGTGTGAATAGTTTGTCCATCAGGGTTTGGGGGGGTCATGGTATATGGATGATATTTGTAAAAAAAAAAAAAACTTTTGAGACCTGGATTTAAAAAAAAAAATTGCAGTCCAAGGAAATGGTTGCTTATGTCATGTTCATGAACAGTTGAACTGTAGCATACATGTAAATGCATTCTTTTTTTCTTAAAAGTGGTGTCATGTAAACGAGGCCATGCTCACTTTAGAATATA
>JBBPBX010029023.1:14985-30439 GCA_038048925.1 Garcialebias charrua | reverse complement strand
ATGTGTGTGTGTGTGTGTTGTGGCTTGGTGCTATATAAATAAACTGAATTGAATTAAAATGACGCCATAAATCAAATGTAATTGATGATATTAGCATTTAACTCCTCCATTTACTCACATCTGTGTTTTGTTGAAGATAGAAAAAATTACCCACACAGACCAGTTATTTCAACATCTGTCCATGGACTGTTTTTCTGTCTTGCTCTCTAAGTTAGTGCTTGCATCTCTGTCGCTCTCCTGTTTGCATGTGTGGTATATTCTGAGGGATATCGCAGGAACTTTATGCTGCTGGAGCTTTCTTCAAACAATCTGGATCCAATCTGTACGTGTCAGAAATCAATCGGAGCAGACAGATTGAAGAAAGCCTGAGAAAGAAATGTGTGCACCAGATCAAACTTTAATTTGATGATAAATCTCATGACAAAGGTGGTGACACTTCAGAACACGTGGACTGTGTGTCTTCCAAGAGAAGATGAAGATGGATTTCAGAAAGAAAATAAAAATTGCACAACGGAAAACACTCGTGGATCCGTTGTTGGACACTTATAAAGACATTTATCACATTCCCTGATAATTTAAACGTGTTTAAATTGATGTGCATTATTTGCATTCATTTTTTTAAATAAGCACTTTGTTTTGATCTAATTTAAAATCCGTGGAATTTCATAAACTATAACTTTAGTCAAATGGAAATAAAGATTAAATAATCCCTGTGTGAATCCTGTCAGACTGATGTCTGTTATTAATTTCTATTTAACACAGAAAATATTTAGATTCGTTATAAAATAAAATTCCCTCCCTCCCCGGGTCGGGGAGGAGGTTCTGCCCCAAGTGGAGGAGTTTAAGTATCTCGGGATCTTGTTCACGAATGAGGGAAAACTGGAGCGTGAGATCGATAGGCGGATAGGTGCAGCGTCCGCAGTGAAGCGGGCGCTGTACCGGTCTGTCGTGGTGAAGAGAGAGCTGAGTCAAAAGGCAAAGCTCTCAATTTACCGATCGATCTACGTTCCCACCCTCATCTATGGTCATGAGCTTTGGGTTATGACCGAAAGAACAAGATCTCGGATACAAGCGGCTGAAATGAGTTTTCTCCGCAGGGTGGCTGGACTCTCCCTTAGAGATAGGGTGAGAAGCTCAGTCATCCGGGAGGGACTCGGAGTAGAGCCGCTGCTTCTCCACATCGAGAGGAGCCAGTTGAGGTGGCTCGGGCATCTGGTTAGGATGCCTCCTGGACGCCTCCCTGGTGAGGTGTTCCGGGCACGTCCCACCGGGAGGAGACCCAGAGGAAGACCCAGGACGCGCTGGAGGGACTATGTTTCTCGGCTGGCCTGGGAACGCCTTGGGATTCCCCCGGAGGAACTGCTCCAAGTGGCTGGGGAGAGGGAAGTCTGGGCCTCCCTACTTAGGCTGCTACCCCCGCGACCCGACCCCGGATAAGCGGAAGAAGATGGATGGATGGATAAAATAAAATTGAGTAATTTTAGAGTTAGAAGACTGTTGGATTCACAAAACTGTGAAAAAAGTTTTAAATCTTTCCTCATTTATTTATATTTGCCTCCAAGGAGCTAAACTTTCTAATAATCTTTTAAATTGTTCTTAATCGAGAGCTCTTTGGGTTTTCTAAAGGCCTTTCAAAAAATTTCTTTAGAATTGGCTGGGTACTCGTTTTCAGTCCTGTAGCCACCTGCCTCTGACCTGTGAGTACTTCAGGGAGATGAATCCTTGAAATTTTAAGAGATAAACCAGCACTGTGTCCACACACTGAACACTGTAACAAAGACTCTTTTGACCCGCAGACTGCTACAAATACACAATTTATTCTGATTTATTTTAGTGAACCTATAAAAAATACCAACAACAAACAATTTGACACAAAAAAATGTGTTTTAGTGGTAAACGTTAGGAGTTACTGTAGTTCCTCTTTTATCGCGGGGGTTTCCGTTAGGGGTGGGCGATACTGAGAATTTTGGAATCAATCCGATACCAAGTAAATACTGTGCTAGAATCGCATACTTCGATACCGATTCCGATACTTGGGGGCGCTGTTGAGCCGCACAAAATTGAACAGTGTGAGTAACAAAATATTTGCCCATCACCTCTTTTACAACACACAGTTGTTTAAATAAAAGTCACCAGTGCAAAATAACAAAAAAGCAGCAATGTTACAAAAACATAACACTGTCAAAATCACAAAAACAGTGATAAGTGATAAACAAAAACAAAAAAAAGCGCGACAACAAAGCATCGATTCCACAGCGCTAGTATCGATTCGATACCAAGTACCACCTTGGTATCGATAGTATCAATACTAGAATCGATACGCCCACCCCTAGTTTCCGTTCTCAGTCCACCGATAAGTGAAAAACCACAACATGGGAATAGTAGTACAAATAGTAAGTAATAGTTTAAACCCTTCCCACTCTTACAATATTCTAAAGAATGTTTCTAAATGCACTAAAAGAGCACAGCATATCATGATAGCCGCTCTCTCTGCCACCTGCCAGTGCTCTCGGCCACGCCCACTCCTCTGCGGACATGCTGCAGGAGAGAGCTTCTCCCTGCACATGTGGACTGCACACAGGTGCAGCAGGGGCTAAATAATTTAAAATAATTATTTTCAATAAAAAAATTCCATGCCAATCGTGCGGCTCATCCATCAATCAGCCAATTGTGTGTCATGTCCAATTTTACGTAGAAAAACCACGAAAGAGCGAGTCCGCGAAAGTCGAACTGCAAAGTAGCGAGGGACTACTGTATTAGCTAAAACTTGTCATCCAGAAGATCAACCGAGGAGTGATTTATCTCTAAAGTCTAGTCTTTGCTGGATATGTTTTTTTGGCTAATATTGACTTTGAGGTTGCGGTCATTCTTTCTTTTTCTTTTTTCTTTTTTCAGCAAACACAGCAGGTTCTTCAAAAAGGCGTTCAATACAAGATCAACTGGACTTTATTTGTTGCAAAGTTGATCCTGTATTGAACGCCTTTTTGATTTTATCATGTCCTGGACGACTGAGAATCTTCACCAGCACAGCAGGTTCTTGCACAATACGATGCTCTGATCAAGTAACAGAAAAAGCAACAATAACAAAGTCCAAAGAAAAACTGCGAAAGACCTTCAGAAAGTCTGAAGAACAATAGATCAAGACCACTTTGAACATCTGGCTTCTTGGAAGCAAATTTTAGGGAAATTATTGGTGATGTAAATCTTTGCACAAAGCTGTCTAAATGAAACTGAACGTAATTCTCTTTTAAACGTGACAACAAACCACTTTACAGACAGGACCGAACAGCTCCTGACACTAACAGTGAACGGACTGCATGGAAACGACAAACGCTGTGGACACGTCAGAGTTTTTAGTAACGCTGGTGGCTCTGTGAAGTCAGTTTACCAAAAATAAAAGCCTTCTTTAGGAGCTAAATGCTAATTTAAGCAGAATGGTGTGTTCATTTTTTAGTATATTGACAAAAGCTTTAAAAATGTCTCAAGCTGATCTATATTAGCTGTTCTATAGCGTATTCTTAGTTTAGTGTATTTCTTAGTTTATATCTTAGATCTTATTAATGTTTTTCTTTTACAATTCATACTTTTGTTGGATGCAACTGGGACCCTGTGTACACAATTTTGTTCCACCACATGCACCACATGAGATGCGAATGACAACAAAAGAAACATTAACTTTGATATGATATTCTAAATATTTATCAAAATCTCATGACAATCCATTTTGTAAGAAAAAGTCAGAAGATAAAAAGTTCATAAATGACCAAACATCCCTCTCATCTAGGAGGTAAATCCTCAGATCTTTTGTTCAGACTCAGTAAATTACCTTGAAGTCCGTTTCCGTTGGCGCTGGTGCAGGAAGGAGGAGGGGACGACGAGGGTCTGACCACTGGAGCGAAGGCAGACTTCTGCTTGACCGCCGCTGACACCATGTTGGCTGGGGAGAAGGAGAAGACTCCAGAGGAGGAGGAGCAGTTGGATGGTAGAGAAGTGGAGGAGGCCATAGTGGGACTGGATGGAACAACTGGGAGGAGGAAGGTCAAAGAAAGAAAAAGATGACAAGAGAAAACTGAGAAAAACTGGTGATATATCCTTAACGGCAACAAATCAGAGAAAATGCTCATTCCCATTATCTCTCAATCCTCACCTTAACCTGCTGTTTTTAATTACCGTATTTTCCGGTCTATAAGTCACAGTTTTTTTTAAAACTAATTTTCATGTCCTGCGACTTATGGGGTGAAGCGACATATTTATGGATTTTTTCCCATATTTTTAGACCAATTTTTGTCTGAGATATGACTGTTTCCATTCATTCTGACGAGAAAAAAAATGGAGCAGTACCACTTTCGGCCGCTAGGGGCGCAGTACTACTTTCGGCCGCTAGGGTCCACTGACCGTTCCCAGCTCATGTGTTCGACAGAAGCCTCCTCTGGTCGGACTCACTCTGTCGCAGCACGGCCTCCTGCTCTATGGAGGTCTGAACTACTGTTACCTTGTTAGCAAAATAGCTCATGAACCACACGACAGATTTTGATGAAACTTACGGAAAGTACTCACTGGATGGACTTTTACAACGGATTAGCTTTAGGAGATGTTTGAGCGAAAATTCGATTTATTTATAATTTATTTTCGTAGCGCGTGACCGTTTGGAAGACGTCAAAGCGAAACAATTTAAATCCAGCTGATTTGACCATTACGCAAATTTATTAAGGAACGGTTAAGCTCAGAAACACTTTTGCTATAATGTCAGCTAACAAATATATATATTTTAAGTGTTTATCTTGATAAATTTTAAAGAAATGCATCGGTCCCACCCGTGCGGGTGCACGTAGCCAAATTACTGTACTTTTTAAATCCAGCTGATTTGACAATTACGTGCATTTATTAAGGAAATGTTAAGCTAAGACACATACTGTATTTGCTATAGTCGAAACGTTTTCTGCAACAAATGAAGTCCAGTTGATCCTGTATTGAACGCCTTTTTTGATTTTATCATGTCCTGGACGACTGAGAATCTTCACCAGCATGTATTTGCTATAATTTTCAGCAAACAAACAATTGTTTTTACCGTGTTAATCTTGTTAAAGTCCTTCCATGCACGTTCCTGTGGCCGCCATTTGCAGCAGGGCAAAACATCGGCCCACAT
This sequence comes from Garcialebias charrua, assembly GCA_038048925.1. NCBI lineage: Eukaryota > Metazoa > Chordata > Actinopteri > Cyprinodontiformes > Rivulidae > Garcialebias > Garcialebias charrua. The sequence continues at coordinate 25,293 of JBBPBX010029023.1, read as the reverse complement.
TTCGCGTTGTCAGCGGTGACACGTAACATACGCGACACGTCAGCGGTGACGCATAATAGATGCGACTAATGGGGCGAAGCAACATAGTTATGGATTTTTCCAATTTATTGGACATATTGGACTAAAGCGACTTATGGGATGGAGCGACTTAAAGGCCGGAAAATCCGTTAGTACCTGAAAGAGGTTCTAGTTTGGTTTGAGACATAGCCTGTCCTGTCCTGAGTGTCCTCCAGCTGCTGACCACAAGTCTCCCCCATGAGCTTTAAGAACAGTCATCCATCCTTTATCCACATAAAAGTGCTACTGAACCAAACTCTCATTGACATCAAACACTCTCTATCACTCATTTTCTCAGACGTTCTCTCATCTTCCTTACTGCTTATGAAAAAGGCAGAGGACATGAACCATAGAGCTATGGTTTGAGAGTTGGTGGCTGTTTCTGAAGACTCGGAAAACCTTCACAATTTTTTTCTACTCTCGTAGTTGAATCTGGCAATTACCCCGTTTCATCTGAAAGCTCAGGTCTCGTACTGTTTGACGCGAAAGCAGCTGATGTTGCGTTTGCACTCACTAGCGTAAGGCGAGTTGGCCGCAGAGCCGTTGAGGAAGGTGGGCGAGCCTCCGAGGTTGGTCATGCCGGCGTTGTTGGTGTAGCCGTTCATGGTGCTGCTGACTGATGTGTAACCGGTCTGCTGAGGTGTGGGGCTGGGCATGTAACCATGAGGAGACACACTACTGCTGCTGCGCACAAACCCTGCAGAAAACGATGGTAGAAAAAGACACATACTGTAACCTTAGACGTGAGGAAACACGGAGGGAACAGACTTTATGGAATGACAAAACCAACAAGTGGCAAAGTTATGTACAAATTTTTATATATAAAAAAAGCCTTTGTTTTACAAAATACGGTAGTCCCTCGCAATTTCGCGTTCGTTTTTCATGGACTCGCTCTATCACGGTTTTTCAAAGTAAGACTGGACATGACACACAACTGGCTGATTGATGGATGAGCCGCATGATCACATGGGATTTTTATTTAAAATAAATTATTTTAAATTATTTAGCACCTGCTGCACTTGTGTGCAGCCCACACTGTAGGAGAAGCTTCATTCCTGCTGCGTATCATATCTCGCCCTGCAGTGGAGAAGTGGGCGCGGCCGAGAGCGCTGGCATTTGGCAGAGAGAGAGCATGGGACATTGCAAGCGTGGGAAGGGTTTAAAACACCTTAATTTATAGCTGTATATAAAAACTAACATAAACTACTTACTACTACAGTAAATACTAAAACAAACTACTACTAACTACAAAATACTTGTGTTCATAAGTTTTTTTAATAAGGAAATTCCGTACATAATTGTCATTACCATCTCATGTGGTACATGCAATGGTAATGACAATAAAGTTTAATTGAACACGATCTTGGACTACTGTTTCACTACTTTGTGTTTTTCACTTATCGGGGGGGGAGGGGGGTGTCCCAAACCCCATGTTAAATGAGGGACTACTGTACACTTGAACGTTGATGTTAGAGAAATCTAGAACGCAACACATCTTCATTTAGCTTCTGTAGCAAAGTCTCAACTTTAATCTGAATTTAATTCTTGTTATCCCCTAACTGTGAAAAAAATAATAATAATAATAAAATACAACACAAAACAGACTTTAATTGGCTAGTTTATCCCAACACAGAACACAAACTAGGATCTAGGTGTAACTAGAATAAACCTAACTCTACATTAGTAAAAATGTAAAGTAACAGTTGAAAACGTCAATTAGACGTAGGTACATTTGGTGCTGAGGTTACACTTGGTGAATTAATTAAAGCACAACCATTTGCAAAATATTTGACTTGTTCTAATCTATGATTAGATTTTCTAACATGCAATGTTGATGTCTTTAACGATTATTGACTTGAGGCGTCATAAACAATCTAAACCTGGGCTATTCAACTGGCGGCCCCTAGTTTGGCCCACCAATGAGTTCATAAATACAGGTAGTCCTCGGGTTGCGACGGCCTCGACTTACGACGTTTCGCGGTTACGAACACCCTCCCATTGAAAAAGCATTGTTTCGAGTTACACTGTTTATGCGCCTTTACACCAAAAAATACAGTACCGAAACTCAGCGGAGGCGGAAATTTACAGGAGGGAGGGGGGAGAGAGAGAGTGTACCTTAGCGGCCACGGGCGGAGGATTACAGCTGAAAATTACAGGAGACCTCATTGTTTACAGGCAGACAGGGGCAGAGGAGGTTAGGAGAGGCTAACATGCTAACTGACCTTAAGGGTCCGGCAAAGCTGAGCGTCCTGTTTGTACGCCACTCTACGCGCGCATTCTGTGCGCACATGTTCACTGGCACAGCTCTGCTTTCTTTCTCACGTTAAATGCTCGCGTTTTTGCTCCAAATCCTTGTTGTCATGTGAGCAGCTGTGCGCAGAGGGGACAAACTGAGGTCGCTGATTGGTCACTTGCTGACACGCCTACTGAAATGATTGACAGCTCAGTGAGAGAGCTCAGAGAACTCATCATGAGCAGCCCGCTGCAGCCCGCTGCACTGCGGTGTTTCTACTTTATATGTTATAAAAAGTTCTAAGAAATAAAAATAAAAACAGGGAGCGCTTTTCCTGCAGCCCACAGCCCACCAGGAAATATTTAAAACCTCGCGCAGCCAGGTAGGACCTGAATTCATTCATTTCAGTCATCGAGTGAACGGAGGAAGAAGCGATTACTTGACTTTTGGCAAAAAAACAAAAGAAAAGGCCCGATCAGCGATAAAGAAGAGGAATTTAATTCATTTGTGTAACATACAAAACAGTCCGGCGCCGGGGAAGTTTATGGTCAGACACCGCGCAAGCGTGCGCGGTCGTAAAAAAAGAGCTTTGCGCATTCGTGCCCTGAGGGGCTGCACGGGGCTATGCTTTTGCCTCAGCGTACGTACGTCGTACAGAGGCGTATAGCCAGTACGCGCAGCTCTATTGGGGGCTTTACTGTAAAACTCTGGACCGCGCGTGGAAAAGTACAGGGGACCTTTTTTGGACCGGAGGTTTACGAGGCAGAGAGGCTACAGCTTAGCAATGAGCTAACATGCTAACAGATGGATGAAGACTCCACCAGCTCCCAGTAGGTAGGAAATTACCTGTAACTCTTTTTCCCCTTCATTATGGCTCCAAACGTATGTGTGTTTTGATAATTATGTAGGGTACTGTGTTAGGATAGGCTAAGTGCTTGGTAAAATACAGTATTTTACGTATAAGGTGCAGTTTGGACGTATTTTCCGACTTACGATGAAATCCGTGTTACAAACGGGCGTAGGAACGGAACTCCGTCGTAACTCGCGGACCACCTGTATATAATAAATTTTTTTGTTCTGTGTTTGGGTTTTGTTTATTGCATTATGATTCAGTGCAATAAAACAAACTAATTTAAAAGGTGATCATTGCAATACTTGATTTATTTACATAATGATTTTAATTGCTGGATGTCCGGCCCCTGAGCTGCTGCCTCTCAGAAACTGTGCCCCCACTGAACAGATGAGCTGATTAGCCCTGATGTAAACTCTTACCCTGATTGGCTTGTGTGGATTCCGAGACGTTGACGGACAGCTGCCCGGTGAAGGAGTTTACTCCCATCATGCCCGTGTGAGTCTGTGAGAGCTGGGTGTGTCCTCGTGGAACGCTGTAAAGAGCTTCTGCAATATCAGCTGCACGTTTCAGGATGATCTCCTGCAGAATGAGGGGAGAAATAATTGCCACGATTGCAACAGTGAAAATGCTTTTGGCCTTCTGCTCCTTTCCATTCGGACAACTGAGTGCAAAAGTGTGTGGACTGTGAGCGCGTGTGTGTGCGTGTACCTGGTTATTATGAGGCAATCCATAGAGAGCTTCCACCAAGTCTGCTGCTCTCTTAAGAATCACTTCCTGAGAAAAAGATATCAAATTTAAAGATGTGAGTTTGGTCTTTTTATCGTCTAAAAGTAAAGAAATCCATCAGAATATGCACAAAAATGTACTGGTAAAAAACAGCTTACAGCTATGAAAGTAATTTCTTTAAAAAAAAAAAGGACACATATTCATCCCATTCTTCCTAATACCATCATCCTTATTGTTGCATCTTGGTAAACAAATTGCTCTTTGCTCCCTCGAAAGAAAGATTATCTGCTGTCAGCTTGAGTGCTTTTATGTGTCTTAATGACATCTTAAAGTGACAAGGATTTAGAGTACGAGCTAAAGTCAAGCTAAAGTCTTTTTGCGGGCTCTTCTGCTACTTATATCAGCCTTCAGATATTTAATGTTAATGCTTTTCAGATCACTTTTCACTTTTTTCCTAATCAACTATATTGCATTCCTTTTGTCCTTCACACTGAGATTTGTCTTCCCCATCCTCTCCATCTACGATAAGCTTGGCTGTTCTGTGTTTTCTTCTCTGGGCGCCCACCTCCAGGTCCAAGGTGTCTTGTTTAACAGTTACCCTGTTGTCGTTTTCACAGCGTGAGGCGACAGGGAGAAAATGACTCTGCTTCATGGTGTTAACCTGCACGCTGGGACACACTCACCAACACACTCATGGTTCGCTGCATGTGGGCTCTCCTGCAATTTGTGGTGCGAAGTGTGTGTGTGTGTAGCATATTGCCTCTCCATGAGTGTGTGTATGTGAGAGAGGATAAAAAAAAAAGGTCACATATCCAGTCAGCAATTTTAGTGTGCCGGTCAAAGGAGCTAAATTCAATCTTATACACATTATTATGTACATGCTGCCTCAATGTTAACCTTTCATTATTAGACTGGTGAGCTGAGCCACTTACAAATACACACACGCGCACACACATGCACACACGCATAAGAAACTTGATCATGAGCATTGAAGTGGTTCCAGTAAGGCCAGTAGCTGATAAACGGGAAGGAAAGATGATCCTCTGGTAACATCATCATCATCATTATTAGGATCAAGTCTGAGGATTGTGCTGCTACATCATGGCTGCCAGAATCACTGCACTAAAAATATACTTTATTTTATTTTTAGGTTTTTGTCATTTATAAAACACAATGTCAGTTACCTAATGAATGACTTTTCATGAAGTGCCTGTAAAAAATAGGGATTGCTGCCTCCTCTTTAATGCAAATGAAAAAGAAAGTCCCGTCACATTGCATTTAGGATCAATTATATAACTACTGAAGTTATGGTTGCATTATATTACACATTATTGTTTGTATATCGGTTGTATTTTTATAATTAATACCCTGAGAATTTATTGTATTTACTTCAGCTGCAGGGAGAAACAGCCTCATAAAACAGGTACGCTTCTTTTATTCATCAGTCTTTGTCAATAACATAAGATGATGCTAATAGACTAATATTTACATTTCATTTTAGAGTATTAAATTACAAAAAAACCGTTTGGTGAACTTGACGAATTGACTGCCAAAGTTATCCATGGTTTGCAAGTGTGGAAAAAGACAATAACAAACTAGAACTTCTCAGGCCGATTTACCCGACAGGAACACAAAGAGAGGTTTGAGACCATCAAACTACGAGCCCAAAACCATAAAGACTGAGAAGATAATAGGAGCCAAGGCCAAGTTTTGGAGGCATTGTTACAGCATTTCCTGCAAAAATGCAGTGTTAATGCTTATTACAGAAGAAGTTGCTGAAAAACAGCTTAAATTACCTCAAAGAAAACATGCTGAAAGGCAGCTGAAAATGTAGAAAAAGTGCAAATCAGCAGGAGAAAGCAGAAAGAGCATAAAAGTTTAAATGAGTGCAAAAAATGTGGAATTAGCTGAAAAAGCAAATATTTTCACAAAACGGCTAAATAGTAGCTGAATTAACTGAAACTAGCAAAAATATAAGCTGAGACGAGCATAACAAGCTGAAATTAGCAGAAATAATTTAATTAGGCTGAAAGTAGCAGAAATGACCATGAAAAACTTGAATTTATCTGAAAACAACCGAAATGAGCTAAAATATGCTAAAAAGTTAACTGAAAAGGTAGAACAAGCTTTAAATATACTATATTATAATAATATTCCTTTTTATGATTCCTTATAATCACTACTAATTTATTTTTATACTTCTTATATTTCTCTTCTGCATTTTGTGTTCCCAATTTCAAGAAGCATGAGTACAAATAATTATTTTTTACAAGCATTTCTCAGCCCTTTTGTCATCCATGGTTGTCAACAATATTTCTCTTTGTACAGTATATATATTTTTGCACAAAATTTTTTCATACAGAGCTTCTAAGATATTCATAAACTCATCATATGATCTGTTCACATAATCAACATACATGTCTTTCCAGTTTTGTTTTTCTAGATCATCTTTTAATTTATCCAAAGCTTTTTTTGATGTGTTTATGATCTTTTTCTTAGATGTAACTGCTTTTGTGATGCTTTGATCATTTTTATAGATTGTGAAAACAGGTAAATGATCACTTAAGTCGGCCATTAAAATACCATCTATCACATCCCCATTTGTTATAATTGTGAAAAGATTATCAATTATTTTGGCACTATGAGTTGCAATTCTTGTTGGCTTTGATATTAACGGATAAAGATATAAACTATACATTGAATTTATAAATGCACTGCTGTTATTTGAATCTGTTTTATTTCCCAGATCAATACAGTATTAAAGTCTCCACACAAAAATACTTTTTTTATTAAAACTCTTTTCCAATAGCGCCATTATTTTATCTGTGAATATTTCTATATTTGATCCTGGTGATCTATATACTGTACACAACTTATGATTATGTTTTTATCATTCTTGTTTATTATTTCTATTGTTATCATTTCCATAATATTATCAACAATTATTGACATTTCACTAATTAATTTACATTTTATTTCATTATTGATGAATAGAGCTACTCCACCACCCCATTTATTATTTCTGTTCATATGATATAATTCATACCCTTCGATGTGAACATTATTTGTGTTTTCATCATTGAGCCATGTCTCTGACAGTGTTATTAAAGTAAAAGTTATGTTTAATTGTTTTAAGTAATGTGTTATTTTGGATATATTTGCATTTATACTTCTACTATTGAAGTGAATAATAGAGAGACCTCCATTTGTCAAACTGCTCTTCATTATAATATTCACTATCTTTTATTATATGAAAACAATTGTATCAATTACATCTTCAACATTATATATTTTACGTTCTGAGTCTTCGTATTCATTCAACCTTTATTTAGGCAGGTTAATCCCATTAAGCCTCGATGACCCATTTACAAGAGAGACCTGGCTACAAACAAAGAATGATGACAACAGCAACATTCAAAGTCAAAAGTCAACTTTATTGTCAGATCTGCAATATGTACAGTGCAGGACATACACAGGACCGAAATTGCGTTTCTCTCAGTCCCTCGGTGCAACAGTAAACATCTAAACATTGAAACACTGAAACATATAATAATAGACATAAGCATAAAAATAGTAAAACTAACACTGTCCTGAGTTTTTTTTCATAGTGGTATAAAAAAAGAGTATAAAAAGTATAACTAAAATAAACTAAAGGTTTCTAGCATTGACATTTGCAAAGTGGCAAAGCAGCGTATGAGTCAATGTACACAGTATATGTATGAGGTAGTAGTTGATGTTGTTGTAGAGGCAAAAAGTGGCATATGCAGTAAGGCACATTGGGCATCCCTAAATAAGACCGTTCAGAGCACACTGTATATGTACCAGCAGTGGTGTAGATATTAGAGTAGTGTAAATAAATGTAAACAGTAGTAATTACATGTAAGCAGTAGTAATAAAAGTAAACAGTATTAATAAATGTAAACAGAGAATGTAAACAGTATTATGATTATAGGCAGTGATGTAATACAGACATTAGTGCAAGTATGAGAAGTAGTGCAAACTGTATGAGCACATGACCGAGAGTTTAGTGAAAACCCGTTTGGTGACACAGAGTCTAGTGTTAAAAACTTTGTGTTGAGTGATAGTATGTGAGAAAGTTTTAGTGTTAAGGCAGTTCAAATGGGAGGGGAGGCAGAGCAGGCAGAGTGTTTAGCATTCTGACTGCCTGATGAACAGAGCTGTCTCTCAGTCTGCTGGTTCGAGCCTGGAGACTCCTCAGTCTCCTTCCTGATGGCAGCAGTCTGAAGCAGCTGTGTAGTGGGTGTGTGGGATCACCTGCCATGCGGTGGGCTTTCCGAGTGAGGCGTTTGCTGTGTAAGTCCTGCAGTGAGGGCAAGGAGGTGCCCACGATCTTCTCAGCTGCTCTCACAATGCGCTGGAGGCTCTTGCGGCAGGATGCAGTACATGCACCAAACCACACAGTGATGCAGCTGGTCAGGACACTTTCTATGGCACCTCTGTAGAAGGTGCTCATGATGGGGGTTGAAGCTCCAGCCCTTTTCAGCTTGCGGAGAAAGTAGAGACGCTGGTGAGCCTTCTTTGCCAGTGCTGCAGTGTTCCTGCTCCAGGACAGGTCCTTTGAGACGTGCACTCCCAGGAACTTGGTGCTGTCCACTCTCTCCACTGCGGTGCTGTTGATGGTCAGAGGAGGATGTTGGGCATCCCTCTTCCTGAAGTCCACAACAATCTCCTTTGTCTTCTCCACGTTGAGAGTGAGATTGTTGTGTCCGCACCACAAGGCCAGGCGGCTCACCTCGTTCCTGTAGTCCGTCTCATCGTTGTTGCTGATGAGACCTACCACTGTTGTGTCATCCGCAAACTTGATGAAGTGGTTGGAGCTGTACGATGGTGTGCAGTCATGTGTTAGCAGGGTGAATAGAAGGGGGCTCAGCACACATCCTTGTGGGGCCCCTGTGTTCAATGTGATGGTGCTAGATGTGTTACTCCCGATCCGTACTGTCTGTGGTCTCCCGGTCAGGAAGTCTAGCAGCCAGTTACACATTGAGGTGTTCAGCCCCAGACTGTCCAGTTTATGGATTAGACTTTCCTTGGACAATGTTGTCATATTTTAATGTATTTGTTCATTTGACTGTATATTATGTCAATTTTGTGTGCGAGTTGTTTCAATGATTTATAAATGATCATAAATTAGCAGAAAGAAGTTAAAAGAAGCACACAAAAATTTAGTTAGCAGAAATAATAGAAAAGGAGCACAAAACAGCTGAAAGTAGCTGAAAAAAATCTTAAATTTGCACAAGGAAGCTGAAAGATGCTGAACCAGAGCAAAATGTGAAAGGAGCAGTAAAAGGTTGTAACAGATCTAAAGGTTTGAAGGATGTAAAATGAGCTCAGTTCATTATCTATGAGAAAAAAATGGTAGAAAAGGCTAAATATTTCAATATTGCACCAATGCCAAAAGTCATCCTTCTCCTGAATGAGCTGAACATTTTTGAATTATGATTTGTTAAATAGCACAAAAATTGTGGAATGCAAAAGGTGCCAAAAAATATATGGAAGAAAAATGGATCACAATAGTGTGAATGATTCATAAACATTAACACAATAGCCGAGAGGTAAAGCTGTTTTTAATAGGTTTTCAAAATGATACAAATAAATTCAAAAGCGATATTAAAGAATAATTAAATAGCATTTGTGTAGAGGTCTTCACATATAGTGTCATTTATAATTACAAATTATTAAAAAGCCTTTAAAGTGGAACATTTAGCTAACACCGCTTACTCTGCCTTTAGTTTCATGTCTTACTGTTTATCTTGATATTTGTACATGAATGATAGATGTACGGTAGTTTAATTAAAGCCCATTCTCGATAGGTTTATATTAAATAAAATGACCGTAACCACACAGACAAACAGTTAACATAAAGTATTTGTACAGAACATTGTGGTATTTTTTATATGTTGCATCTAATTCACATTATTTGTTACAGATATGATAAATGCAGCTGCAGAATAAGGGGTGGAAAAGGGTTTAATAGTGCCAGAAGAAGGAAAAAATCTTTAAAAAGTTGATAAAAGTTATACTTTGTACGTAATCTAAACATCAGAATGAGTTTTAGCCAAATTTAGCAAGAAAGACTGATTCGATTGTACTCTGTTGACGAGGTAAACGACAAGAGTGACAGACACCGAGTCGGAAAGGTTAAGTTCTCAACAGCAAATCTTGTTTTCGTTTGTTTACAGTAACTGCTGCGGTAAAGCTGCCTTTAAAAGCTTCATTTTCCGTTTGATTCACGTGATTGCTCTACATTCGATCTGTCAAGTATTTATAGAATATTTAACTGACATGTGGCCGTCCGTCAGTTCTTGTCAAAAACATCTTTGTCTCGAAACACGAAAGGTTGTTGTTTCTTTTTAAATTAAAGTTTATATAACTTTCCTCCGTGGCTTTTTTTCAACCTTTACTATAATCTATTTTGGTT
>JBBPBX010029023.1:0-14939 GCA_038048925.1 Garcialebias charrua | reverse complement strand
CACACACACACACAAAACAGGTCAACAGTCAGATGGAGAAACAGGAAACGATAGAAAAGATAGATCTGCTGGAAGAGAGGCAGAATAGCAGGAGCTGACAAAGAGCTTTTACTGTCTGAGTTATATGTGTGGTGCTAATATAATAACCATACATTATCCACACACACGTGTTGTATGCATTAGGACCAGGAAATGCTGAGCTGAGTAGCTGTGGTGGGGTCATGTGTGTTTGTGTGTCAGGATATCACAGACATGACACACACATGACTTATTCCTCCCTAATGCTGGCACATTAGCTGCCTGATCTGCTTCTAATGTGCCATTAGGGAACCAAACATGGAGGGTTCACTCTTTGAGCATAGATGATGTCACGCCTTACATAGGCGCTCACGGAGGGGCATCATGTGGCACACACACATAAGAAGAAGCGTGCACATCCAGCGCAGGACTGTGGCTGATATAATGTGAGATGCTGCATTTTCTGATTTCACTGCCTTGTGTTGGCGGTGAGGTAAATTCAGGAGTAGAGAAATAGTTTCACGTGCAGGATGTGTCTTCATGCATCACTTGGATTACTCCGAGTCATCCTGGATTACTCACGATGACGCGACCTCTGTGAGGTGTGACGCCATTGAAATTAGCCGCGGAGCCACGTCAGCTGGGTGAATCAGTGAAGGAAGCCGCCCGGCTAACAGACTGCTTATGTCAAATTACTGGACTATAGGCGTGGCTGTGCATCGGTGTCACTATATTCTGGTAATGTTGAAGGATGAAGGGCACATCTGTATGTCCGACCATTCTACCTCTGTTGGATTATGGAGACATAATGTACAGAAGTGCTTGTGTCCTTTGTAAGCTGGACACAATTTATCACTGCTTTGTTACAAATTCTCCATACAGCACACATCACGGTCACCTCTACTCTGTTGTTAAATGACCTTCTGTACATACTCGTCGTGAAATTCATTGGTTTACCCTCATTTATTAGAACATTGCATGGTTTGTCACCTCCATATTTAACTAATCCACTGTAACTACCGGATTCCAACTATAACACCCAATCCTCTCAGTATTTGTGGTCAACAACTTTAAAGACCAAGTCTCACTTTGCCTCTGTTGCTCCTTCTGACTGGAATCTGCTTCAAAAAACTTTTGGTCTGACTTCACTTTTCTCAGTTTCTAGTTTTAAAAAATCGTTTAAAAGTCATGTTTAAAGATACAAATGTTTTCATGCTTAGTCATGTTATGGTTTGACTTTGACAATGAGCTGTTGTTAATGTAGTTTGGGTTTCCTTGCTTGTTAATGACTTCTACATTTCATGGTTACGGTATGTCTTACTTCCCTTCCTTCCTTCCTGATAATGTTGATCTTCTGTGCTGGGCCATCCTTTTGGCCAGTGGCTGTTTAGTTTCCCCGATGTAAGACTGATCACTGTAGATCTATTTATAAGACTGAGCTGAATACAGCACCTCAGAATGAAGAAGTCTTTCGGACGAAAGACGAAACGTTTCTACATTTTTGTTTTGTTTTGTTTTTTGAATGTCCAAAGGACCAGACTTAAAAAATTGTTTTTATTATTGTTCCATATTTTCACAACAGAGCACTTTGCTCTCAGACTGCAGGCTTATGCCGGGTACCCACCTAAATTGTCAGAACGCTCCTACCGCCCCCTTTTGGCCGCTTGTCACTGATGCCGGGTACCCACTGGGACGCGTCTGATGACGCGCACTAGGGGGAGGCAGAGGGTCATCAGTTGTTGTGTTTTCATGCTGCTGGCAGATCAGCAGCACGTGACCCCCGTTTCTACTGGAGTGGGTTTTCTACGAGCCGAACTGCAGCTCCGACAGTCTTTGTTGAGATTAAAACGTTTTTTTATGTTTGGGGTGATCGTACGCTGAGCGGACAGCAGCAACTGTTTAAAATGCCAAGATTCTTACCGGAGTCTGGTTCCAATTCATGGAGGCTCGATGAGGTAAGTTTAAAAAGTCCAAAAAAAGTCCCGTTGTCGTTGCGTCATCACATAGCAGAGGCTCTCCCGATTGGTTGCTGGACGCGTCGAGCAACGTCGAGCCACAAAAACATCAACTTGTGAAACTTTGACGGCTCGACGCTGCTCAACGCGTAGGTTGTTTCGGACGCGCGCGTGCGTGGAAAGGAACTGCCGCGTGCCGGCGCGCCGCTTCAAAAACTCAAAACGCGCCGCTTCAAGGTTCGCCGCGCCTCGACGCGTCTCCACATAGACTTTCAATGTAAACCGGCCGCTTCAGCCGCCCGACACGGGTCCGGTGGGTAACCGGCATTACTCGTGGTTCCAGAGTTTCCAAAAGCAGAATGGGAGGAAGATCTTTCAGTTATCAGGCTCCTCTCTTGTGGAACCAACTTCCAGTTTCTGTCCCTGATGCTGACACATTGTCCAGTTTGAAGACTGGGCTTAAGACTTTCCCTTTTGATAAATCCTATAGTTAGGTTGGCTTGTTATGCTGATATAGGCTTAGACTACTAGAGGACAAATTGACCTAATTTCCTTAAATTAATAGTAAAAATTGAATAGTTTTCATTTGATACTATTTCTATCTTAACGTGACATCTATCTTGACCTGCCATTGTGTATCTGTTCCTCTCAACCTCAGCCGGTTGAAGCAGATGGCCGTTTGTCCTGAGCTGGTTCTGCTAAAGGTTTTTTCCTCATGAGGGAGTTTTTCCTTTCCACTGTCACCTTCATATTTGCTCAAGATGAGAGTTTTGTGATGGAATTAAACTCAAAGCAGTCTGCTCCTCAGATAAATAATGTTAACTTATTATTTTTATATGAATGTTTCTGTTCAGTGCCCTGAAATGACTTCTGTTGTGACTTGGTGCTATATAAATAAACTGAATTGAATTCATTTGACCCTACAAGTGCTTGTTGGTGCTTGCCAGGCCAGTACTGTAATGTAAATAATAATTTGTTCTTAGAGTTGACGCCTGGTTAAATAAAGGTGAAATGCAAAATGAAAATGTCCATAAGTGTCTTGGTGTGAAGCTCTACACAGAACGAGTCTAAAACATGGAGGAAGTACTGGTGAGTGAGTATTTGTATGAAAGTGTGGATGATTGACCGATTCAGAGACGGGTCTAGTGAATGGTCAGGGTGTGTGTAAACACACACATACAACAAATAATCCAGGTAGTATGAAGACATAGTACATGAAATATAATGCATCTTCACCCCTTTCTCAGGTAATACATATCAGACTCTCTCCCCCCTCACAGGCAGTTTTGTCTTAGTTAATCTTTTAGGCGTTGGTATTTTCCACATGGTTATGCTGTTTCAATTTGCTTTTATTAGTTTTTGCTGTTTCCATTTATGACTTGCTATTAAGATCCTACAGGGCTCTTTAATTATTTATTAGTTTCTTCAGGGGATAGTTTATTTTGTTCACTTTTAGTTTTAATGCTATTTGTGGGCACATTTAGTAGATGTACAATGTAGAAATTACAAAATGTAAACAGTTCACGCCAAAGGTGTTTTTTTTATTTATTCATTTTTCCCTAAAGCGTTTTAATGGAAGACAAAAGAAGTAGGGATGTCCCGAGCCGATCACATGATCGGAAATCGGTCCCGATCACGTGATTTCAGACTCGATTTGAATCGGGCGTTACACACCGATCAGGGATCGGATATATATGTGTATATTTATTCTAAACACAAACGGGAATATTATATATATTAACTGTTAGTATGTTGTGTTACAGAGTCAAATTGTCTCGAAACAACACATGCACAATATTTTTGCAGCAGTGACTGCCGTAAAAAAGAAGCAGAACACGGCATTAGCTTGAAGCGGAGGCAGCCATGTCTGTCGTGTGGAGATATTTTAAAGTGGATGACAAAGATATTGTGTTTGCAAACTGTGAGATATGTAAAGTTCGTATTTCAAGAGGAGGTAAGGAAAAGGCTGCATTTTTTCCCGTCATTTTAAAAATGTATTTTAGAAGTATCGGATCGGGACTCGATATTGGCCAATACTCAAAGTAAAGGACTCGGACTCGGGGTCAGAAAAACCTGATCGGGACATCCCTAAAAAGAAGGCCAACTAACACAATGAGAATAACAGATAAAATGAAGGTGGCTACAGTTGCCTGTCATTGACTGGGAAATGTCACCTTTTGTTTATTTACATATATATTCCATGTATGTAATAGTAAGAGGTAAAGAATACACACACGTAAAGTTAGATTATCTATATGTGTAAGGATGTTGCTTCTGGTTTAACAATGGAAACATGAAAAATATTTTCTATTTTCTAAATCTTTTCTTACATTTAGCTGAGTATGTAAATTCTATCAAAAAAAAACTAAAACAAAAGAGCAACATTGTAGTGATTCAAACCATTTTAAACTGCAGTGAATAAAATCCAGGGCAAAGGTGAGATTAATTTCAATATGAAACCAAACAGGCACTCCACATGAACTTACAGCTTGCTCCCCTCACAGACCACCAGCAGAAGATCAGTTTTATGGGAAAACATGTTCCTTTATTATCCAACAGTTTTAGCTTAAGGATTTTACTTTGAAATTTAGGATCCTTCCTTTTATTTATCCCATAAAATCATCATTTGTTTCCCATTTTTCTCCTGAGTCGACTAAAACAAAGTCGTCCACATTTCATCGTAATTCCAGCGTTTCCAGGTTGGTTCCAACAAGACAGCCAACGCAGGATTCAAGCATTGCAGCAGAAACTCTATATGTCACGTTACGTATGAATGGATGCTGAGGAGATCGGTGTGACACAAACTGGCAGCTGAACTGCTGTGTGCCGGTGTGTGGCTACGAAAATCCCCCGAATGTTCACTGAACAATTATAGAATCGGCTGTTCACCGATAATCCTCTCTCACACTCTGCTGCCCCGTCTGTCTGCCGTCTGCGTGGCGCCGCCAACAAACTCTTCTAACTTCAACACGCTGAATGGTTGTGTCCAGCACTCAGTACCACATGCCTTCTTACAAGGATTAAAAAAAAGAAAATATATGTCTAAAATTTAACAAATCCTGCTTTTTCTACTACTTTAATAAATAAGGCATTCATATTTATAGTGTTTGTAGGTTTGAAACTAAATTGTTGTAATTATTGTTTTATTATTCAATATGTCACTAACATATTAAAAATATTTACAGTAAAATAAAGGAATCAGGCCTCAGACTGATGAAGACAAAATGTTTCTTTCTAAAATAATCTGTCCAGATGACCATAATTTAACTTTTTTTTGTGATTATAGTGCTTTACTATTATTATTATTGAGCATGGACTTTGGTGTTTTGAACCAGTTTGAGGGAGAGTACTGTAAGATTGTACACGGCAAAGAAATATACAGTATATATAATTTTTTTAAGTGCTGCCATTTTGTAGTTTTCTCTCAATAAACCTATACTGTATCGCCAGTCTAAAGGACTACATTACCCGGAAGCCAACAGTGCATTACCAAGAAGGCAAAGTTGCTTTCTGCTGAAATGGAGGGAAAGTTACGGTAATTCAATCCAAAAAGTTTAGTCCTTAGAGTATTCACAGTGACTTTGGCGCTCAGTGGATGCAGAGCGACGATCAGAACCGGACCAAGGCTGGGTAGGTCTGCCGAACCAGAACTGAGCCGGACCAGAACCTACTGCAGAGCTGGTGAGTAAAAAGGCATTACTACTCACTCAAATTAAAATTTTAAGTTGAGTGAATAAATATTATGAAGTTGATTAAGAAACTTTTGCAAAATAAACTTTAGTTTTAGTTTAGTTAGGGGCGGCCGTGGCACAGTGGTAATGGCAGTCGACCCACGATCGGAAGGTTGGAGGTTCGAATCCCGCATCCGCCCACCATGTGTCGTTGTGTCCCTGGGCAAGACACTTAACCCCGAGTTGCTCCCGGTAGGTCTGGATGGCGCCTTGCAAGGCAGGCTACCACTACCGGTGTATGAATGTGTGAATGAATGGGTGGATGGCTGGTATTGTAAAGCGCTTTGGGGCTCCTCACAGGGGGCTAGAAAGCGCTATATAAATAAGCTCCATTTACCATTTAGTTTATTAAAATTTATTAGATGACTGAACTGTTTTGGTTTGTTGTTTCAGCTCAGAAATTGATGTAATTTCTACTTCGGGCGCTGAACGTAACCCCCACAATAAACGAGGGACTACTGTTTGGGTTTGCTAAAGACAATTAGCGACGCGACCATCTTCCATCAGGTTGCCTCCAAATGTTCATCAGTTGTGAATTAAATAATTACTTTCTGCGAGTTTCATTAAAATCTGGCCACTGGCTCACAAGATATTTTGCTAACAGACAGACAAATGAGCGCACGCGCACACAAACGCTCGCACAGACACAAGCACTTAAGATTCCCTGCCTTTCAGGATGGCGGGCAAGGACAATTTCAATCAACATGTGAACAAACTTTACGTCTACAGTTCAGATGTGACGTTTGCCTGCGTCACGTGTCGCACACACACGCCTACAGACGTGATCCGCATCACACACGAGCGCTGACACGTGCACGGTTCACGGGTGTTGGTGTGAGCGCAGTGACATCACAGTATCACCACATAATTTCATCCTGACCGACGCCTTCTTTAGTTAATGGCGTCCCATCACAAACAGCCAATCCTGGATCGGCTCCAGGAACCAGATCCAGTGAAGGACAGCTGTTTGTGAGGTCACCCTCCCAAACGTGCAAACTCAGATCATCACCAGGACACACAACTCCATGAGGAGAGGCGTCCTGCGTGCACAGATCGCGATGTGAGGGTTCGTTTGTTGTTAATTGTTTGCATCTGTAGATCTTTTCAACACTTTATTTGATCTGAGGGTGATAAACAAATAATCAGATTCAACTGTCTGATCTGGAGAAGACTCAATCGTGCACGCTGTAAATGGGAGCTTTATGACACTCGTGCACTTAGGGTTCATGAAGAGGTAAAAGCACAACCCACAAGAGATTTGTAAACACATTTTGCTCAGACAAATAAAGAAAACATGTACTTTTTTTGCTCTTGTTCTTCACTCTTTGATACCAGAACAACGTAACGTGGCTCTAATGGAGAAACTGACACTGTCTTCTTCAGAAGTCTGCATTCAGCATTTGATTTCCACTTGAGGCATCAGATACATTTGCCAAAGATCAGAGTGAATTCCTGTGATACCTTAGGAAGCCTCTCAGGGTCCCCTGGGTGCCGAGGGATAACCTTCTGAAGCCTCTGGAAGCCATAGTCGATGGTTGGTTCGTTCAGAGCTGCAGAGAGCAGAAACAAACAGAGACAAGATTGAAATCAGAGACTTAATGGAGATACAGTAAACACCTGGTGCTTCCTTCTGACATCAGGTTTTATGTGCGGGTGTAGCAGAGACGATTCTTAAGGCCCCAGTATAGCTCTGCGTTCGGCCGAACGCCGCTCGACGCCGTTCGAACGCAGAGGCACAAGCGATTGAACGCGGGCACGAACGCGCAAAGCTCAAATTTCATGACCGCGAACGCAAGCGCGTTGTTTCACAATAAACTGCCGGCGCCGGACTGTTTTGTATGTGACACAAATGTATTAAATTCCCCTTCTTCATCCCTGATCTGGCCTTTTTTTTTGCCAAAAGTCAAGTGATCGCTTCCTCCTCCGCTGACTCCATGACTGAAATGATGAGAAATGAATGAATTTGTCACGAGCGAATTAAACTCGGGTCCAACGTGGCTGCGCGAGGTTCTGCAGATTTCCTGGTGTGCTGGACCAGCGCTCCCTGTTTTTATTTTATTTTTTAGAACTTTTTATTAACATATAAACACAGAACACCGCTGCGAGCTGCCGGCTCGTGCCTTTGTTCCCCCCACCCGACCTGTCAATCAATTCAGTAGGCGTGTCAGCAAATGACCAATCAGCGACCTCATTTTGTTCCGTAGGTAAACGCTCTGCCCTGCTGCTGCTCAAATGACGTCAAGTATTTGGAGCGAAAACGCGAGCATTAATGCGAGAACGAACGCAGAGCTATACTGTGAACTGCCTGCGCGTAGAGCCGAACGCGCGCGTAGAGCCGAACGCAGAGCTATACTGGGGCCTTATATACCTTCATCAGTTCATCTGATGTTGAACTATAGTGCTTCTCCATAGCACCACTGCTTAAATTTACTTTTTTTTAACTGTATTTTTCAGACTATAAGGCACACTTAAAATCCTTTAATTTTCTCAAAAATCGACAGTGAGCCTTATGTATTAAATCTGGTTGTGCTTACTGACCTCAAACCGATTTTATGTGGCACATAGGGCTGGACAATATGGCCAAATTTTTATCACACTATATTTCTTAATTTCAATCAATAACGATATAATTCCTATATCGATATAAACAAAAACCTCAGAAAAACTACACAAACTGAACAAATAGCATAATGTTCACCTTTTATTTGTGTTTAGCCTTCAAAGAAATTTGAAATCACCGTAAAAGAAACATAAAACTCTCAACTTTGTCAATATTGATAGTTTGAACTTTAAACATCAACATAACCTAACAACCCATGCAGTTAACACAGTCGTCTGCTGTCTCTTTTGATAAAGCTGGGGGGCGGGGGAGGGGGTGTTTCAGGGACACGTTGGCTCAAATTTTTTTGTGCTTCATCTTATGACTCTCAGCAGAGTCTATCGAGTGGAAACTTTTCAGATGAAACAAGTTCGATGTGTTCCCACCGCTAGTTGGAACGACTCTCCGTCACATTTTGTAGCACGCTATAACCTGCAGTTTATCAAATCTTAGATAGCCGAACCACTTCCACACCAAATTCATCTTTCCTCTCTTATCAATTATGTTATCTGCTTTCTGTTCACTTCTGAAGCTTGTTCAGTCACATTCTGACGGTCATGTGCACTCATTTTGAAGTGAAAACTTAACGCGCGTTGGAGATTAGCCTAGCCTAGCCTGCTACCGCTAACTCCTTCTGGACTTGAATCCTGTATAACATCTACGTCACCACACACTTACATACTTTGTAGTTGTGTCGCAGTTTTTTCTGTTGGGGTTGAAACTGAAGCGGCCACTTCAACCCGAACAGAAAAAGAAATGCGTCAGAGAAACGCTGTAATCCTATCAAAATATAGAAAATGTGCTTAAAACTCATATCACCATTATTGAACAAAAGTATATTGCGACATGTATCGGTATCGAATTAATGTCCAGCCCTATAGGTACACGGCACTCAAAAAGCTGGTAAAATGTTTTAGTTTCGCTTAATGTGCCTTATAATCTGGTGTGATTTATAGTCCAAAAAATACCGTATTTATTTATTTCATTTACAGTTTAAAATGAATGTCATATGTTAACATAAACAAAAGTTCTGAATGAAAAGGAGTAGTTTGAAGAAAAAAAATCTTATAGTCTACCCCTTCTCCCAAAAGTCAATCTACTACATCAATCAACCATCTATACAGACGCTTGTTTGAATACAAAACAGACTATGTGTACACATAAACAACAACAACAACAACAACAACAACAACAACAACAACAACAACATTATCTTTGTTATGATATGGCACTCTACTGAATCAATACACGTCATTGTTCTTTGAAAGAAAATTGTATAAGAGGTATCTCTTGTAAATGAGTCCTCAAAGCTCATTGGGAACTAAACTTGTTTTGTTTTGTTTTTTGAATTTCCAGAGGACCAGATTAACTTTTGAAGATTTTTCTACCTGGATTATTGAGCATGCATCAGGATATGGAGTATGCTGTTTGTGGGAATCAGTTTTGTTTGGTGGCTTCTCGGATTGAAGAAGTCCTTTAGATGAAGGATGAAATGTCTCAGTAAAATAAAGAAACCGTCCAGATGACCTGACGGAATTTAGTTGGATTGCTACATTTTGTTAAGACTGGCATCAACCAAAGAAGAGCTCAAGACAGGTCAACCTCTAGTTGTAACCACTTTCACAACACTAGTCATTTGACATTAACAATATATTCTGTAGTTTATTCACCAAATACATTCAGTTTGTCAGAATGCTGTTTCCCGTCAACCTTTGACCGACATCAACTGTTCCTAGACGTTTCTGCTTTGCTTTGTCAGAAGCAACATGACTGACATCCCGCAAGATGCAGCTGGTTCCATTGTATGAAATGCGCTTGGACTTAACTTGCGGTGGCAGAAATATCAGCAGTCAATGGTTAAACCCAAATAAGAATTTGGTGTAGAGCAGCAGCTCTGAGATTACTGTAGATAATCTACGTTACATGCAGAGGTGGAGAACCTAATGGTGTCAAAAACATCTGTAAGATAATAACACTGAAGGGATCATCAAAAAAGGCTTAAAGGAACACTTAGTGTTCACTTTAGTCTTCTAATTACACTTCTTCAAAGTCTTTTCCCAATCAAAGTGTCAATCAAGCACAGCTCTGAAAGCCTCCGTCAGTCGGAGTGATGCTTCAAGGCGTTTGGGCGTTAAGTGGGAGTGCTTGTGTGTTTATTGATACACGCAGAAGATGCGTCGTCACCACATTGTTGAACCCTGGAATTCAACTGTTAGAATAATGGAGGTAAAAAGCTATGCTGGAGGATTATTACAGTGAGGAACAGAGAGGGTGTGTTCCGTTCGTGTGTGTGTTCTCCAGTGTGCAGCTGCAGTGGTGATGTCTGGTACTTTCCACATCCAGCGCTGATAAATTACTCGCAGATGAATGTCCGGGGTTGTTTTCTAATTTCTTTTAGCGTGTGTGTTTTAGATATATGTCGGTTTTATTATCACATCACACCCAAGTCTCTGGTTTCTGTTATGTCCTAAACCACTTAATTTGTAATCTAAATTACTTCATAAATTACGAGCTTTGAGAAGTCCAGATGTTCCACGGTTATGGACGTAACTTCTCTGGTTTGAGGAAACTCTCTGCACAAGGTGATTTGATGACTCATATATCGTGGTATAAAGAGTCATGATGAGGTAAAAAGTAGAAAAAGTGACTTAAAATTGCAGATATGACCTAATACTGTAGTAATTTTTGTACAAGCTCATGATCTTTTAGCCTAATTCAAACAAAATATCAACTTTGTCCAGGTAAACATTTGTCCCTTAATTTATATGCTTTTTCACTTAACAGAGAATATATATTTTTATAAAATCTAAATGTTTTCTTGCTATTTCCCCCGATTTAATGAATTATTTACTGGGTTCTCCTGAAATGCAAAACAAAAAAAAAAAAATCTGTTCATTTTTGCTTTTTAAGTTTAAGTGGCAGCACGGTGGCTCAGTTAGTGGAGTTGTTGCCTCTCAGCAAGAAGGTTGCTGGATTGAATTCTGGCCAGGGTCCTTTCTAGGTGGAGTTTGAATGTTTTCTCCGAGTACCCCAGTTTCCTCCCACAGACCAAAAACATGCATGTTAGCATGATTGGTAACTCTAAATTGTACCTAGGTGTGAGTGAGAGAGTGAATAGTTGTTTGTCTGTTTGAGTCCCTGTGATGGACTGGAGACCTGTCCAGAGTGTCCCCTGCCTCTCACACAGTGACTGCTGCTGGATATGGGCACCAGTGAACCCTGTGACCTGAAAAGGAAGAAGTGGGTAAAGGATAATGGATGGAATTTGACTTGTGTTTGGTCATTAATCTTGTGTTCTGTATATATATATCCTAATATGGCGGCGCGTGCAAACGTTGCGGCTTCTCTCTCTCCCAGCAACACGGTGCTTTCGTCTGTTTTGTCCTGCACGCCGCAATTTGCCGGCACGTCTTTGTCTTGTCTACGTGTTCAAGAACGCAAGTATAGCCGTGAATTCCTGCTTGATGTCGGAAAAACCGCTCATTTGGGAATAAACAGCGAACTCCAGGAGAAGCTACATGAGCTCGAGGAGGAGTTACATGAGCTTCGTGACTGCGAGCTGCTCTGGAAGCCAGCCCGGACCTTCCCTTCATCGCGCCCGCCGTGGAAGTACCACAAGCGGCGTGACGCTTCACCGCGCCCGCCATGGAAACGCCACAAGCGGCGTGACAGGAAACAGAAGCGGGGTAAACGCGGAGGTATCAGAGCTAGGCTAGCAGCTAGCCCACACAGGCCGGCTATTCCATCCATGGTTCTGGCTAACGTGCGCTCCTTGGACAACAAATTGGATTATATACGCCTGCTACGAACGACACAAAAGACTGTGAGAGACTGCTGTGTGTTTGTATTCACGGAAACGTGGCTCAACAACAACGTTCCGGACCATGCTGTCCAGCTGGAGCAGCTAACATGCTACAGAGCGGACCGAACCCTCGAGGGAGGTAAGAAAAGGGGAGGGGGGCTCTGTGTTTACATCAACAACGCATGGTGTCGTGATGCTGCTGTGGTCTACAAACACTGCTCACATTTAGTGGAGTTCATGACTATTAAATGCAGACCGTTCTTTTTACCGAGGGAGTTTACAGCTGTTTTGATTGTTGCTGTATATATCCCCCCAAGCTCCAACAGCAAAGATAGAGGTGAGGCACTAAATGAACTATATCTGCACATCAGTGAGCAACAAACAGCCCATCCTGATGCTTTTCTCATCACGGCTGGTGATTTCAACCATGCAGATTTAAAGAGTGTTCTTCCAAAAACATACAGAAACATAAACTTTGCAACAAGAGGAAACAACACCCTGGACCAGGTTTACACCACCATGAAAAATTCCTACAGAGCCATCCCCCTCCCCCACATTGGTGCTTCTGACCATATCTGTGTTATGCTAAAGCCAGCATACAGGCCACTGGTGAAAGTCACAAAACCAGTCCGCAAGCAGATACGAGTGTGGCCAGAGGGGTCTTCAGAGGCACTCCAGGACTGTTTTGACACCACAGATTGGAGTATGTTCAAAGAAGCTGCTACCACAAACAACAACTTATGTCTCCAGGAGTACTCAGACACTGTATGTTCATACATCACCAAGTGCATTGATGATGTAACCAACCTTAAAACCATCACTGTTCGGGCTAACCAGAAGCCATGGCTGACAGCTGAGGTTCACAGACTCATGAAAGCCAGGAATGCTGCCTTCAAAGCGGGAGATCAGGTGGGCCTGAGGGCAGCCAGAAACAACCTGGACCGGGGCATCAGAAAGGCAAAGAAGCAGTATTCTGGGAAAATAGCTCACCGTTTCAAGGACAGCAGGGATACACGCAGTCTGTGGCAGGGAATACAGACCATCACAAACTACAAACCACCCCCCCAGACCTGTGACAGCTCAGCCTCTGCGCTGAATGAACTGAATGAGTTCTTTGCTCGGTTCGAGGCAAGTAACGGCACACCAGCACATAAACTCCCCCCCTCTCCTGATGGCCAGGTGCTGACGCTGTCCTCAGACAGCGTAAGGCGATCATTCATCAAGATTAACGCCCGGAAGGCCTCTGGTCCTGACAACATACCTGGTCGCGTGCTGAAGGACTGTGCAGGGGAACTCGCAGCGGTCTTCACGGACATCTTTAACATCTCACTGAGCCAGGCCATCGTCCCCACCTGTTTCAAAGCCACCACCATCATCCCTGTCCCAAAGAAGGCAACGCCCGCATGCCTCAATGACTATCGCCCAGTAGCACTCACCCCCATCCTGATGAAGTGCTTTGAACGGCTAGTCATGAAAAGCATCACATCTGTCCTCCCTGCCTCCCTGGATCCCTTCCAATTTGCATACCGACCTAATCGCTCAACCGACGATGCCATCTCCTCTGCCCTTCACACAGCTCTCACACATCTGGACACGAAGGACTCCTATGTTAGAATGTTGTTCATCGACTTCAGCTCGGCATTTAACACCATCATCCCCCAACAGCTCATCCTTAAACTGGACAGTCTGGGGCTGAACACCTCAATGTGTAACTGGCTGCTAGACTTCCTGACCGGGAGACCACAGACAGTGCGGGTCGGGAGTAACACATCTAGCACCATCACATTGAACACAGGGGCCCCACAAGGATGTGTGCTGAGCCCCCTTCTATTCACCCTGCTAACACACGACTGCACACCATCGTACAGCTCCAACCACTTCATCAAGTTTGCGGACGACACAACAGTGGTGGGTCTCATCAGCAACAACGATGAGACGGACTACAGGAACGAGGTGAGCCGCCTGGCCTTGTGGTGCGGACACAACAATCTCACTCTCAACGTGGAGAAGACAAAGGAGATTGTTGTGGACTTCAGGAAGAAGGATGCCCAACATGCCCCTCTGACCATCAACAGCACCGCAGTGGAGAGAGTAGACAGCACCAAGTTCCTGGGAGTGCACGTCTCAAAGGACCTGTCCTGGAGCAGGAACACTGCAGCACTGGCAAAGAAGGCTCACCAGCGTCTCTACTTTCTCCGCAAGCTGAAAAGGGCTGGAGCTTCAACCCCCATCATGAGCACCTTCTACAGAGGTGCCATAGAAAGTGTCCTGACCAGCTGCATCACTGTGTGGTTTGGTGCATGTACTGCATCCTGCCGCAAGAGCCTCCAGCGCATTGTGAGAGCAGCTGAGAAGATCGTGGGCACCTCCTTGCCCTCACTGCAGGACTTACACAGCAAACGCCTCACTCGGAAAGCCCACCGCATGGCAGGTGATCCCACACACCCACTACACAGCTGCTTCAGACTACTGCCATCAGGGAGGAGACTGAGGAGTCTCCAGGCTCGAACCAGCAGACTGAGAGACAGCTCTGTTCATCAGGCAGTCAGAATGCTAAACACTCTGCCTGCTCTGCCCCCCCTCCCATTTGAACTGCCTTAACACTAAAACTTTCTCACACATTATCACTCAACACAAAGTTTTTCACTAAACTCTCGGTCATGTGCTCATACAGTTTGCACTAATTCTCATACTTGCACTAATGTCTGTATTACATCACTGCCTATAATCATAATACTGTTTACATTCTCTGTTTACATTTATTAATACTGTTTACTTTTATTACTACTGCTTACATGTAATTACTACTGTTTACATTTATTTACACTACTCTA
>JBBPBX010029022.1:0-14559 GCA_038048925.1 Garcialebias charrua | reverse complement strand
TATATATATATATATATATATATATAGGTAGTCCCCGACTTACGAGCGAGTTCCGTTCCTGCGAGGTGCTCGTAAGACGAAAATTCGTATGTCGGAACGCGCCGCACGTGGCTATCTCGTAAAACCGGATTTTCGCTCGTAAGTCGGAAAAAGAACGCTAACGCTGCGCCGCACACCCGTTTATCAACATGAGAGTGACCAAGCGTACATACTGGTCCTTAAATATGCACAGAACTTTATTTACAATCAGTTAGCTAACACATTACACCACACATTCATCTATAAACACATACCTGTACAGTATTTACTGTACAACACTGTTCTGTACAGCACTTTAGTGCACTGAAAAAAATAGAATTGAGGGGTCTTTGATTTTGCACAAACAAAATAAGTCATGTCTACACAACAGTCATGTCTCTTGTATTTACACGATAGAATAAAGAACCATTTACTTAATTATCAACAATAATGAAACTACTAATTTTTCTTATGTTGGTTTAACATAATTATATTAGATTACTAAAATCATTGTAATCATGTTTTATCATTACCGGAAATGATGCAATACATCAAAAGACTATCAAGCATGATTGGACAAAAAAAGAGCTGTCTTTTGAATCTTAACCAATCAGAAGCCAAACAAGATCATATCCGCCCAGTTTCTTCTGACTACTCAGCGACAAGAACAGTTTCAAGACAAATCTTTGGAGGAACACCGATTACCGGTAGGTAAGTGATCTCAAAAAAATGTTTTATAGTTGAAAATGTTTCCACACTGTTACGAATTCAAAAGGTTGAAGGAAGCTCTGAAACGAATGTGCAAATTTTATGTAGGTTTATTGTACATAATAAGAATAAACCTTACAGCAACAACAGACCTGACTCCAAGCACAGTCCAACACACACATCTTCAAAGGCAGGGCCACGGTTATAAAAACCCCGGATGTCGTCACCGCCTCCTTGGACCCTGGAACCTCCTTGGACTGCTTCAGGACCGCCCTGGAACCACCTACACTACCACGTGACCCTCCTTTCTGTCAACAAACTATCAGCTCTGTATGTCAATCATCCAGTGTTATGTCTGTGTATGTGCAGGCGTGTAACTGTTCCCTAGTGAAAACAAAGCCCGAGAGAAAAACGTTCTGCCTAGTGTCACATTTCACATTATAAGGCAGAATTAAGTGAATACAAATAATGGAGCATAGTGGGTGTAATGTAATACTGATAGAAATATATTTCAATTCCCCTTTTGACATGACAAACATCATGTCAACAAAATCCTATATGTTCTATGTGAGAATGCAATTAAAAACTTGATACACATTGGAAATCTCTAACATTCCCTCCCACAGCAATATTACATCTAAGTTACCCACCCAGAATATAAAACCCTCATATAAAATAAGCAATAATATAAATGGTAATAAAAACTAAACAGAAAATATACGGTAACCGTCAGAGCTTATAAGCTGGAAACGCAATAGAAAACTAACAATTTAAAAAATAAATGTAACAAAAAGCAAAGAAATCAACCAAAAACAAAGAATGAAAATAAAATAAACAAAACAACCGGAAAAAGTAATAAAGAATAAACAAAAACAAACAAAAATAAACAAAAATAAATGTAAAAATGAAACCATAAAACAAATAAAAATAAAAACAAAACAATAAAATGAAGCGGGCTGTCCCTCCTATCAAATATCACGCCTCAACAGGGTATATGCAGGAATAATGAAGTTAAATTCAATACCTTAAAAGGCGTTCAATAAAAAACAAATGGACTTTAACTTGACTTTATAAATCCAATACTTTCTCAAAAACCCTTAAATTACCCAAAATTGAATTATCAACTCTTAACAAACTTCAAAACATTGCATATACTCTGCTCCATTTCAGGTATGTGTTAACCTTAGCAAAGAATGTGAACTATGCTTTAGCCAAGTCAGGCCATCTCATCTTCATCATCATAGACACCTGTGAGGAGAAAAACCCTACACTACTCTGTTGACTAGTCTGATATCTGAGAAAAGCTCAACTGCTCTTATTCAGAGATGTCTGTGATAAGGGCTAAGACCACATTCAGAAAATTAAACACTTAATCTATGATTAATCTAATCAGAACAGAAAACACAAAAATCCTTCCATAACCTGTCAAACTCAAATATCTTATTCACATCCATTTCCTATATATATATATATATATATATATTATTCTCTGTACCAGAATGTTCTACCACAAACATTTCCTATCAGTAAAATTCACCGCTAGGCTTACTCTTAACAAAGTGCAGCTAAAATGTATCCTCCAAAACATTTCTAATTATCGTTCAGATCTAAGAATCAAAATTGATAAAACTAAATTATATCTATAGAAAAATAGTGAGAACCCTGTACACCTTTCTCAAAAATCTATCAACACACAACTATTGTACGCACATTCACCAAGCACAAACATATAAATATAATCACATTAATCTGTCTGAAACATTCACATTCTGTCTGACTCATCCATCTCAACAACCTTCAATCCTTTCTGGACCTCCTGGATCAAACTCACAGTCATTCTTCACAGGTGTAAGAATAACCATATGTATCCTTTCAACATATGGTGTAAACAACAATTGAGAGGTTTCAACAAATAATGAGAAAACCTTGGCATATATTAGTGATTAGTTGGTTAGTTTGTTAGTTAATGTGATTAGTTCTGCTCTGCTGCATGTTCCACCTGTTAACCTGTAAGATAAATAAAAAATGGTGCAGGGAAAATAGATTTTCCCTTCATTGGTTACACTGCAACATTAAGCATTCATTCAACATTAATTAATCTGCTGAAAAGGGGAGGAATGTAAACCCAGTTATGGTAAGGTTCCTCTGCTTGTCCATCACAGCTGTGGAAACATTGTAAAGTGCATTTCCCCTTTTCAAATATAAATTATTCACAATTTTATCTTACACGTTCTGTCACAGGGCTGACAGATCATCAGCAGTCCAGATTTGACCTGTAATGAAAAATAAGAAAAAGTCAGCACTAAATCTGTATAAATTACCCCAAACATTCAGATCCAACCTGTTTTTAGGCACTTATTAAAATGATATTCTATAACTTTATCAAATGTATAACTGTTTCCAGCTCTCATCACTGTATGAAAAGTTAAAACGTTGATCTAATTAGGTATTTGAAATGGTGTGTTTAACTATACAGTATGTCTGTTATCTCCCATCCCCTTTTTTGAAACAGGAGGTAAACAAAAAACATCCTGTTACAAAGAAAATAAGGGAAGCTCATAACACAAACGTCATCTGTACTGCAGGTGGAAATACTACCAGAAAGAAAAAATAAAAACTCAAAATATCCGAACCCAACTAGTAGCATCAGACGTAATACTTCAACCATAAGACACATCCCCCATTAGACACATGTCACACCACCACGACATCCTATGTCAACTTCTTCTTCAACATAACCTCTACTCCATCTCCTCCGCTATCCACACCATAGTAAGAGAGCTTGAATCCTGCTCCAACACCGTGAGCCTTGCAGCCCTTCCACTCGGTCTCCAGGACAAAGAAAACATTTACCTTCCTTCTCTGCATCATGCCAGCAAACTCTCCACCTATGCCTGTCACAACCACAAGCAGTCATAGTACTGTATACAAGACGGTAAAACTAGAAACCACAAACAATTGAAGCTGTCAGTCCAGTCCCAGAAAGACGTGTTCTCAACACCAAGGCTTGTCCAAAAAGGTGAGGAAAAAGAAAAGAAAAAGACAAACACACATCCAAAAAGGAACGCAACAGGTGCCCATACCGAACATGATGGAGAAAACAGAACCAAACTGTACTGCTCTAACGCGAGTGCATGAAGGAAAAAACAAAAATGTGTATGGCCATGCAGGTCACGTGTCAGTGAGATCTGTACATGTATGTATGAATAATGAGTGTGCGTGAGGTTCTACCATAGCAAAGAATATGATCATGAAAAACTGTAGTTATTGAACCACCACCTGAAGATCACATGGTCAGCTGACACATCAGCCAGGCTGCAAAGTTTGGTAGTGACGTTTCCAGCTTGACTTTCACTTGTCATGAGTTCTCCAGCCCCCATAGGAGATGTCAAGAGTCCAGCAGTGGGTGCAGACCACAGTTCATAGACTTGGTGCAAAACGTAAAACTCCATGTAACAGTTCAGGCACGAGTCATGACAGCTTGGCTTTAGCTGAACATGATGCATATCGGCAGTCCAGTGCATTTTCAGTTCAGTGCAGGTGGTGACAGCTTTGCGGCTTTAGCTGAACACAACGCATTTCGACAGTTCAGTGCAGTCCAGTGCAGGTGAGGAGTTGTTAGCAAAACCCAGCTTCAATGACAGCATACATGTAATCTATCCAAGAATGGCGTTCAAAACCACAGTCATAATGCAAGTAGTCCATGCTATGGAGGGAACCTAAGTGTATGCAAACGAGCAATGTTGTAGGGTGAGGAATAAAATTGTAAATTGAAAGCCGCATATCTGTGTACAGTATAAGTGAAATCTACCACCAAATAGAAACAATTAACTGCTAACCAAATGTCCTCATGGAACACCTGCAACGTCAGATGTCAAGCTGAAATCCTCAGAAAACACCTAAATAAAGTCACCCCCTGCAGTATGTCAGCTGTGTGAAGACTCCCTTCCAGACTCTGTCGAGCAGGTCAGAAGGCCAAGGCAGAACGCTCCTGCAGAACAAACAAGCGGCAGTCCTCCAAGAAAAGAAAAAAAATACACACATAAAAAAGAACAAATAAAAATAAAAACAAACCACCAAAGTACTCCAAACCACCATTACACAGGCCTTGTTCATATGTCATTAAACATGACCTGCACCCCACCAGGCTGAAGTGATGAGAACTGGAAACTAACAATCAATGGCGTGAGATTAACCCTATAAAAATCAGAAACGTGCCTTTAACACCGAGAGTGAAAAACACATATCTGCAAAAAATACAGTACTGCATTGTGAGGACAACAGACTGTCACAGAGAGGTCAGCGTGTTTAAACAAAGGTCACAGCAACAGAAAAAATAAAAAACAAACCGTGTAATAACCCAACTTTTAACTGGTAATTAACTAACTACTTTACCCTGGAGTTTTCTTCCAAAGCTGCACTGAAGTACACACCAATAAACAGTAACTTTTACAGTCCCAGCCTGAGCTGATTAAGTTGTAAAACTCCCTGTTATCAGCCGGAACCTTTGAGGCGGACCTCCCTAGCAGGTCCAAAACCTGAACCAGGAGAAAACTCAGTGAGATTTATATGGATGAAAAAGGCCTTTGTGCCGTGCAGGTTCACAGGCACGTAGGGGGGGGGGGGTGAGGGAGGAGGGGAGGAGATGTCTCCTTGCCTCCATGTCAGGCACCAACAGGAGAGTTTATCTTGTTAGAAGCCATAAATCTGAGTTCGAGCCAGCAGCTCCAAGCGGTCCCAGGACCAGAACCTCCAGAGGCCATCTGCGGCGGGGGGGGGTGGAAGGAGGAGGGGAGCCCCATCTGCAGGAACTGCAACAAATCAGTGGGGGAGACCGGCCGTGTGACAGCTCTCTTGCATCTGCGAAACTGCTTCGGCACATCCCCAGACCTGGTTCCTGTCTCCCTGGCTTTTACACTCACAAATGCAATAAATGAGAATAAAAATGAAAATAAAAAATCTTTCCCTGTTGCCTTGTTTGCGTGTATACCGTACCTACCTAGTACAGGTCGCAAGCCACGAAAAAAAAGAGAAAAGAAAACAATAAATAATAAAAAGAAAAGAAAGTTATCTTAAAAGAATGGGTGCGACCTATACAGTGGAAAATACGGTAATCGACTTTAACTGGGAAGGGGAAGAAAAATGTGACTCTGACAGCGAACACAGTCTCGGCTGCGAACTTAAAT
Organism: Garcialebias charrua; assembly: GCA_038048925.1. NCBI lineage: Eukaryota > Metazoa > Chordata > Actinopteri > Cyprinodontiformes > Rivulidae > Garcialebias > Garcialebias charrua. Next base: position 8,647 of record JBBPBX010029022.1, on the reverse strand, counting down.
CACACGCACGACGACTTGTGAACCCGGAGCGGCAACCCACTCATACGGCAAAACCGTGCATCGGATGAAAGCCCTGTGACTCAACGGCGACAGATGCCCGGAGTTCACGATCAAGCCTCGACTACACAGTTTCCCGGAGTCCAAAGAAAACGTGGCTCCCAGCCGACAGGCCGGAGCGCAGAAGTAGGATGTGGGGGAAGGGCAAACTTAAGGCACCGTAAATTATCCCTACGCGTGTGTGGAACTTCTGTGCTCTTCACCTTACTTACATGTACAAAACCCGCCAAAAAAATGCACATTCAAATGAAATACCAACAGTAGTTCACGTTTTTTTTTTTTACTCTTAGCTGCTAACATTATAAACCACTGGCCCACCTCGAGACAAACAGCCCTCAGTCAACAAATAATTTAGTGTGTCCAAACGCAGACGTTTTGTGTAAGAGGGGTCCTGCTCACCTCTGTGAATCACCGGCTGTTGACTGCGCGCCTGCTGCCTCTGTCGGCGGTGGGGGGGGGGAACCCTCCAAATCATCTCTCGTTTCAGACGAAACCGCAAACCCCTCAACGTCGGTGGTCACCAAATTGTTGCGAATTCAAAAGGTTGAAGGAAGCTCTGAAACGAATGTGCAAATTTTATGTAGGTTTATTGTACATATAAGAATAAACCTTACAGCAGACAACAGACCTGACTCCAGCACAGTCCAACACACACTCTTCAAAGGCAGGGCCACGGTTATAAAACCCCGGATGTCGTCACCGCCTCCTTGGACCCTGGAACCTCCTTGGACTGCTTCAGGACCGCCCTAGAACCACCTACACTACCACGTGACCCTCCTTTCTGTCAACAAACTATCAGCTTCAATGTAAACATCAAATGTTATGTCTGTGTATGTGCAGGCGTGTAATTGTTCCCTAGTGAAAACAAAGCCCGAGAGAAAAACGTTCTGCCTAGTGTCACATTTCACATTATAAGGCAGAATTAAGTGTATACAAATAATGGAGCATAGTGGGTGTAATGTAATACTGATAGAAATATATTTCACATTCATTCTTGATTTCTGATACTGTACGACCCATGGGAGACAACATGCATTACAATATTAATATGAAGTTAACTGTAGTTTCGAGACATTTTAAAATGCTTCTGTTCAAAAACACATCCGACACTTGCGGGGGGTGGGGGGTGGGGGGTAGCGGTGCGCCACAGCTCTTCTGAATAAGTGAAACTATAATGTAACACAGTACACTAAAATTAAAAATATTTGACCATCCGACACTTGCGGGGGGGGTGGGGGGTAGCGGTGCGCCACAGCTCTTCTGAATAAGTGAAACTATAACACAGTTGTTTACACTAACATTAAAAATATTTGACCATCCGACACCTGCGGGGGGGTGGGGGTGGCGGTGCGCCACAGCGCGACTGAGAGCAGATCTCCGAACGCGTGAAGTTCCTCCTTTTACTTCTTGAGTTTGAATGAATGGACACTTCCTGCTGTCAAAAGGCAGGAAACGTGGCCTTATATGGTGTTTTGAGGGGTGGGAATTATGTAAATGACCTCTCCGCGAGCACGCGCAGGTTGATAGAACAGGTGGGATTCATTAAATTTACGCAGCCATTTACACACTTTTCTTGAGGATAGAAGACTTTGTTGAATCTGACGTGGCATGTTCGTACGAACGCTTCGTACGAACAAAAGTAGGAGAAATTTAGGATAAAAATACGAACATTTTCGTGAATGAGGGCCAATGTTAGGGATGTAGGTGACTGGCCGGGGCGCGGCGGGGCCGGGGCCCCATGCTGATGGGATCCCCAGGCAACGGCATCATTTACCTACATGGTAGATCCGAGTCTGTTCTCCGCTCTGCCCCCCCTCCCCCCTCCAACCCTTCCTCCTCTCTGCTCTTTATGGTGGGGAAAAAGGTAAAACAAGCAGCATAAGAGCTTGTAAATAAGTTTATTGGTTTTTACTGATAGATAATTAGTTATTAGCGGTACTGCATTTTAAATAAAAATAGCACAAATCCGCTTATGAATTATAAAAGTTAGTCAATCCACAAAAACGCTGACAAAAAGTTTAGGTCCACTGTAAGCGGATTAGCGCTTTAGCGCTCCCTAGCTGTCTGGCGTCCACCACTGCCCACTGTCCTTCTCTTCTCTAAAGCAGGACTTTTGGACTTGCTTTGTCATAATCTAAATTAGGACAGAGCCAGACTTTTATTTTGTACAGTATCTAAGACTTTTGTTTTGAAACTTCAAGTTAAAATGTTTGCCGTTTAGGTTTATGTTAAATTCAACAGAAACTTTTATTTAGTTCTCCCTCATGTAAAAGTTTGAATCAGGACAACATTGTTTTCTAGGGGCAGACATGTTGGAAAACCAAGAAAAGAATAATGTGCTAAATAACAGAAAATCATCTGCTGAGTCACTGGTTTCCATGGTGACTCCCACCTTTTCTGAGGAGCAGGGGGAGGGGCAGGCAAAAAAAGGACAGCATCTTCAGATGTTGTCAATCCATTAAATGGGCGTTATTAGTTGTTATCATCCCCATATATAGCGGCGAAACTGTCCAACCTACCTCCTAGCATGTTTAAAAGAACGTTATTTGCGTTATTATCGCTGTGAGTAGGCAGCGTATTGCTGTGAACCCGGAAGTGTTTTTTTTTTTTTTTTCAGCTTATATAACCGTTTTCCTAAACCTAACCTTACACCTGACCCAGAGGACCAACCCTAAACTTAACCCCCTTTACCCTTGTGCCTAAACCTAATCAACACCCTAAACCTAACGCTACCCTTTACTATAAACTTTAACACCTAGCTAAAGACGGAGCCTGCTGTCATCGCTACCAACGGTGACAACGTACCTTTAAACCTACTAGGAGGTACAGGAGGGGCAGTCTGACCGCTACATATAGGGATGATAATAACTGATAACGGCCATTTAATGGTTGATAACGTTCGAAGCGGGTGAAAAGGAAACCTCAAACAGTCGTTTGAAAACCATCAGTCAGTGAGACACACGCCGTGTGGCAGGAGATAAAATATGAAGAAAAAAATTAAACTAAATAAAAAAGGAAAAGAAAAATTCTGTGGAGGAAGAAGAAGATCGCTGAAAGTGGATGGTTCGGCAGTCTGAGTTTAACTCCACGTGTAAAAACAACAGTTCAGCCATGGAAAATCCAACTTCCTGCAACTCTATTAACTCTGACTCATGGTTCTGTAACGTCTGAGCTGGAGATCCGAACAGGACCAGGTTTGACACTTGACGGACTATTTTTATTTTACAGCTGTTAGAGAATTTAATCTCCATCGATGGATGTTCTGCTACCAAGTCAGAGTTCCTGATCCGTACGCAGGTTCTGAAGTGAATTCTTCGTGTGTAGTTTTTTTAAAGTGGTCCGAGGAGCGGCTCAGAACTTGGTTAGAAACGCGGCTTCGTCCGTCTTCGTCACGCAGATCGATCCTTAGATTGAAGAGTTGAGTTCACCGGAGGTTCCAGAAGAGGCTCTGGACAGGAAGTCCAGCACCACACGGTGTTTTGGTGGATCTGCACGGTGCTGGTTGTTATGTACCCTGAGTGTTTTTAGACATTATTGTTGTGTGTATGTTGGCTGCAGCTCTGCAGTCTGTTAAGAAGCATCTCTCTAATCAGGCTTAATTGGTTAGGGCTGCTACCACCTACTAGAGCTCCCCTTTTAAGTCTGAAGCTGAGCGCGGTGAGGTGCGGAGTTGTGAAAGGACAAGCTCTTGTGAACAAACAGAGAGGCTTGTTTGGTAGAGTTTCTGCTAGAAACCAAGCAGAGTGTTGGGAGCCAGCTGAGGTTGGTTTTGTGACAAGAAGAATCTTGTGTTGGAGTGACTTGGATACCATCTTGAAGGTAACCAAGTTTGATGACAGCCATTACTGTATTTTTGTACATGTGTGTCAGAGATGTATTTCCGCCCACCCTGGCCACTGTATTTTGAGCTTCTTTGAGGAGTTGTAGTGAGCATTTGCATGCTTGGGAGGACTCTATAGAGAGTTGTGTTGAAGCACTGTTAGTGCTCATTTGACCTCTAGTTTACTGAGAGCTGAGGACTCTGATTAACTTAGAGTGTGAGTGTGTGAAGCACTGTTAGTGCTTATTCGACCTCTAGTTTACCTGAGAGGTGAGGACCTGAGCCCAGAGGCTCAAGTGTATTTTAGTTTGAAGCTTGTAGAACTGTTTTTTTTTTGTGTCTGTCTATAGGACAGCTGTTGTGCTTTTTCCCTCTTATTATTTTTATCACTTTGTATGATCAGATGGGCTTGGTAGTTCTGTTTTTGTTTTTCTTTATATTTAGAAGAGGTGTTTTTGCAGGTAGATCGTGGTCTGAACTAGCTTCGACGGCCCTGTATTAGGGTTGGCCTTTTTTAGACGGCGTTATTTTAAGTTTGGCCAACTCATCTGATCCATCTTTCAGTTGTCACTTTGTTTCTTTTTGTTCCTGAAGTGGGCGCCAGAAGAAGGACGTTGGGCTCCAGACCTGAGATGACCTCGCCAGCAACTGAAGTCCTTAGTTTAGTTTAATAAACTTTTTATTTTAAACCTTTTTCTGTTTCCTGCGTCCTTTTAAATATGTCTCTGGCCTACGGGTCGTAATACTGGTACCGTGCAACAACTAAAGCCACAATCTTCTCAGCTTTAACCCACTCCTCTCACACACATTATCCAGCAGGAGGCGGGGAACAGAGGAACCAGAGAGAAGGAGGACGCCGATGAAATGAGAAAAGGAGGCCGGTAAATGCAATTCATTTGCAGCTCGGGCCCCTGGGGGTCCTGAGAGCCCGTTTGATCCCAGAGGCGAGCAGAAATGGAAATGGAAGGGTTCAGTACGTATGCATGTGTGGAGGGGGGGAGTCGTGGGGGGATGGGGTTAAGCAGCAAAGCTTTTAGTATTCTGGGCCATGAGTGGAGATGAGAGACTGCTCTCATACCTTCAGGTTCATAATGAGATGTTTTGTTTTACTGAGTCTGTGTGTCACCACAACGCTCTCTGATCATCTGGGCGTGCGTGTGAGCGCGTGCACGTGGGGGTTTTATCATTCACTCATGCATTTCGAGCCAGGGTCAGATGTCAGTCATCCTCTGTAGGAGACTGTAAACACTGCAACACCAACTTCCTCTTTATCCTCCCAAACTGGTGCTTTCCCAAAATAACGGGAGTCCTGCGAGTGGCAGGCTCCTCAGGGCTGAAAACGGATCCCCACAAAACCCGATCCGGCCAGGTTCCCACCCAGAGTGTGCTGTGGGTGGATACACACTCTCACTTCTGGCCTTTTGTTTGCAGTCGCCTGCTGAACTCTTCCTCGGGAGGAATAAAAACCCAGACCGGAGTTGGGTTTCTGTGTTTTGGAGTGTTTTGCCACAGAGGAGCTTTTGTTCACTTCTTATACAGTGTGCATCTGTGTGTGTGTGTGTGTGTGTGTGTGTTTGTGTGCAAAAGGAGACTTTTATTTAAGTTCAATGGCGAAAAATGATTTATTATGTTATGATATATTGTGTTTTATGTTAGATTTTCACCTGTTTGCTTTTATTTCAGTGACATGAGCGGCCGTTGATTCAGTTCTCACAGCCAAATGTTGCTCACGATGAAGAAATGTAAATATTTAGTTAGCTCTGAGCAGCTCGGGACAATCTTTATAGTCAACAACAGGTTTTAACCGAACGAGTTCAGCTGGATTTATTCAGCTGAATTTAGTTTTAATACAGAATGAAGACTGACAGAAGGATGAGATGACAATAATTAATTTATTCATCGAAAACAAAAGGCAGAGGAGGCAGAGGCTCTTAGAAAAAATAAACTAAAATGCAAAAACAAACAAACAAAAAGATGACAGCGCAGAACAAACAACTGGATCACGAGGAAGACAAAGCAAGAAAGGCAAACAAAGTGAAGATGAGTGAAAAAAGGGAATAGTGGAAGTGGGGTATGGAGACTCTCTGATGATTCAGTATCTTACCTGCAGCAGACAAAAATCAGAGTGGTGTCAGTTTAAAAGTTTACTCTGAGCAGGAATTATTCCAGATTAAACCTTTACAGCTGATCAGGAAAAGTTGTTATAAAATTTATTTATTTGCATTTTTTACTTTGACCATATTTTCTTGCTTATAAGTCGCAGTTTAAAAAAAAAAAAAAATTTTCATGTCCTGCAACTTATGGGGCGAAGCTACATATTTATGGATTTTTTTCCCATATTTTTAGACCAATATTTGGTTGAGATATGACAGTTTCCATTCATTCTGACAAAAAAACCCGGAGCAGTACCACTTTCGTCCGCTAGGGTCCACCAACCGTTCCCAGCTCATGTGTCCGAATAAAGCCTCCTCTGCTCGGACTCACTCTGTCGCAGCCCGGCCTCCTGAACTCTGGAGGTAGGTCTGAACTAGTGTTTGTTAGCAAAACAGCTCAAGAACCACACGACAGATTTTGATGAAACTTACAGAAAGTAATCACTGGATGGTTATTTACAACTGATTAGCTTTAGGAGATGTTTGAGCTAAAATTAGATTTATGTATAATTTATTTTAGCAACCGTTTGGAAGACGTCAAAGCGAAACCCTTTAAATCCAGCAGATTTGACCATTAGGTGAATTTATTAAGGAACAATTAAGCTTAGAAACACTTTTGCTATAATGTCAGCTAACAAATACTGTACTGTATCTCTTTTTAAGTGTTTATCTTGCTAAATTTTAAAGAAATGAAGCGTATCCACTCGCTGCGCATGCACGTGACAAAACTACTTTTTTAAATCCAGCTGATTTGACCATTTCGTGAATTTATTAAAGAAAGGTTAAGCTAAGACACATCTTTGCTCTAATTTTCAGCAAACAAATTATTGTTTTCACCGTATTAATCTTGTTAAAGTCTTTCCGTGCGCTCTCCTGTGGCCGCCATATGCAGCAGGGCGGTGACGCGTAACATACGCGACGCGTCAGCAGTGACGCATAATAGATGCGACGTATACGGAGGTGCGACACGTTTATGGATTTTTCCACTTTATTGGACATAATCGGACTAAAGCGACTTATTGGGCGGTGCGACTTTTCAGCCGGAAATTACGGTACTTGAAAAGTTACTTTTATTTTCTGAACCAGACAAGATTTGTGTAGCCCGGAGGTACGGAGATTACCTGACAGGAACTCTCGGGCTTTGTCCTCAGGATAAACTCCCGTTTTATGCAAAATGTTTCCAACGATTAGTTAAAGCGTTAAAAAAATAATGTAGAAAAGTGAAGCTGTTTCCAGAACACAAAGCTCGTGGGGACTGTTGCAGAAACTTCTAACAACGCGACGGTTTCCCCCGGACCGGAGGTTCTCAGAATCTGACACAATTAACTAATTATTTTATTTTAAATACAGGTAGTCCTCGGGTTACGACGGTCTCGAGTTACAACTTTTCGTGGTTATGGTGCATCTCCCATTTAAAAAAATAAAAATATTATTTTGAAAAGCCGAGTTACGCAGTTTACGGTTTTACGGCGTAAACGTAGCGGCGGAGGAATACTGCACTGTACTCTCTAAAAAAGCTAAGTCTGGTCATCTGGACATTCAAAAAACAAAACTGTACTGTGAACGCAGTTTTACATCATAAACGAATGGAGAATACGGAGGATGGACCGAGGTGGACGGTGTCACCAGCATCCAAGTAGGCTATTAACTGTTTTTGCCCTTCAGTATGGCTCCCAAACGTATGTGTTTTTTGATAATTATGTAGGGTACTGTGTTAGGATAGGCTAAGTACTTAGTAATACAGTACTGTACATGTACATGGTGTAGTATGTACGTATATTCCGACTTGCGTCGAAATTCGGTTTACGCTAGGAACGGATCTCCGTCGTAAGTCGAGGACTACCTGTAATACATATGATTAATACATATTAATTTATATTTATATCATAATTGTATTTTATATTTTACTTCTAGTTAAACTGAAGAGTATTTAACTCCGATGTCAACGCTGCAGTCTCTACCTGACACCTCCTCTCCTCCTCCTCCACCTGGTGTAACAATTTCCTTTAAACTCCCATTCTTCCTTCCACCCCCACCTCACGGGGCCTCCTCTCCTCAGCTCCCTCCCGTTTTCTCTCCGGAGGAGCCGTGTGATCCCGTCGGGTCATCAATCAGGCAGGACTTTGAATTATTAGGGTTCCCGGGCGAACGCAGAGCTTCTAATCCTCAGGAGTTGTACAAAGTAAACCATCAACTCACGGTCCCCCCGGTGACCTCGGCCTCCCCCTCAGACCTCCCCCCCCCCCGGACCCAGCTCTGAGGTCTGCCGGGGCTTTTTAAAACCCTCAAAGGGTTTTGAATAGCCTATATGCCACGGGTAGTGGTGACGTACTTCCGTTAAAATATTATCCATGCGCTTCACTTCCGGCTCTCATCTACTACTGTTGTTGTTAGCCGTAGCTTCTAGAACTAGACCATGTAAAAGACACAAAAGGTAAATTATCTGCGAGCTACTGGTACAACAAGAGAGAATTGTTGTGTGCCGTTGTGTCCAGTGAATAGCAGGTACAATAGAGCGCTTAGTTTTTAATATTTAATGCCAGAGTTCGTGGCTAACCGAGTTAGCCTTAAAGCTAACACTCGGTTGTAGCTGGCGTTTTAAACCTCAGAATATTCA
>JBBPBX010029021.1:25951-36154 GCA_038048925.1 Garcialebias charrua | reverse complement strand
AAGTATTTTGTTACTGTACTTAAGTACATTTTTCATGTATCTGTACTTTACTTATGTAGAGTTAAACATGGGTACTTTTGACTTTTACTCCACTACATTTTACATTAAGTATCTGTACTTTTTACATTTCTATAATGCGTTGCATTACAAGTTACATTCACAGTGGGTTTTTACATTTATTTGTTATTATTATTTGTTTGTTAGTTTGAAAATAACCAATGGCGAGAAGGGAGTCGGTTCACTGAATCACTGCAAAATGACAGGTAACGTTAAACCTGCCTTCAAGAAGAGCTGGGCCAATGACACGCATCTACAGCACTGCTAACACGCCCAACATGGATTCCATTGTGGAGAGTTAGCCAGAAGATACGCGCCACCTATGGTCTTGTTGAAAAACTGTTCAGTACAACAGGACAGATTCTCTCTCCCAAAAGATCTAGTCTGGACTCAAAAAACATTGAAACCAACTTCTTATGAACTTGAACAAGAAATTTTTGTCGCAATATTAAAATGTGTCAGTTCATGATGTTAGGACAGGAGACAGAGATGTCTCCAAATCACTTGACACTCGGGCCCAAGTTTTGAAAATGGTGTCAGAAAGTTAAAATATTGTTCACTATTGACATATTACAAGGTTGATTAGACAGTATTTTAACTAGAGTTGATGACAAACTGGAGTTGAAATTATCAGTGCCCATTCCTTTGTTAGATCTGTCTAATGCTCCTTTTTTCAGGCAGACAGCTTTTACTTAATTGTGTTTACTGCAGTTAAAATGACATTTGTTTTGCTTTGTGTTAAATACAAACTTTCAAAGGTATAGTGAGGAGAGGTTCCTCTTTCTTATTTTGTTTAATAGCATTTAACTCTACATGTCATCCTTGAAATTCTGATGCACAGAATCACAGGTCCAAGTGTGAATTGTGTCACCGAGTAATCACAATAAAAACATGCATTATCTGCAGCATTGTTCATCAAAATAGAACACTATTAATGTATTACAGAAAATATACATATGGTAGGAATGCTTAATGATATTGTAGACCATTGCATTAGGTAATACATTCAGCAAGTGCTTTTACTTTTAATACTTTAAGCAAGTACTTGTTTACTTTTACTTAAGTGGAAACATTACTGTAGTACTTCTACTTTTACTGGAGTACATTTTTGTCTGTTTATTTGTACTTTTACTTAAGTGAAGTGTTTGCGTACTTTCTCCACCACTGCTTACTTTGTCGACACTTTATGACACTTACTTTGTCAAAGCCAGGCTCTAATTGTATGATGTTGGGGAGCAGCTGGTCATGGAGCCTACTATCTGCTACAGCTTTATGCAGATCATAGTTGAAGAACAGTGCATTCAGAATAACCTGAAAATATGACAAACAATTATGAATTCAACTTTAAAACAACAGTGATGTTATTAAAAATAATGTATAATAAAACCACTGTCAAGCTGTGTGTTTGCATGTTTTACCTGAGCAACAGAAGTAGGGATTTTTGTTCCTCCTGAAGCTCCAACCACCATCTTTACTTTGTTGTTTTTGTCGAAAATGATAGTTGGACACATAGAAGACATTGGTCTTTTCCCTGTTAACAAAACAGGTTGATTTGATTATGCTGAGTTTGCATGTTCTCTCAGTGCATGTGTGGGTTTTCTCCAGGTATGCCAGTTTCCTCCCACAGTCCAAAAACATGCATTTTATTCTAACTGGTACCTCTAAATTGTCGCTAGGTGTGAGTGAGAGAGTGAATGGTTGTGCCTATGTCTCTCCATGAAAGGATTGCAAAAAGGTCTGGCTGCTTGAAAACAAATACATGAAAAAATGTTATGGGGCTCAAGGTTTTCATAGACTGTTAAAAAGGAGTTATTTCACTCCACTGTCACCTATCAACACAATGCTTCAGCAGTCAACTGAAGATTAGTGCTATCTGGAGAATTTGTTAGACACGTAACTTTTTAATAACATTTTGTCTCTATAAATCCATGCAGAGCTACTAGAAATAGCTATATATTGAACTGAAGATAAACATTCTTTCATGAAGTTAATTTATATGACCTTTCCATATTTTTATCTTACTTTTTCTGTTTGGAGAAGTTGTAGTATACAGTAATTAGCATACTTAGTGGAAACATGTCTCCCTGTTTCTCTCAGAACAGCAGACATATGATTTATGATCTTGCACTTGGGGCAAAATGTTTGTCTGCTTGAAATGTGCAAAATACAAATATATATTTTTATTATTATTATTTTGGAGGCATATTTGTTCATTCTTGGTTTATTAGATGTAGAATACTGTATGTTTTACTTTGATTTTGTTTTCATACACCAAAAGTTTAAATAGTAAAACACAGGTTGGTTTATGTTAAAGTGTTCTTTATGTTCTTTATTTAGGAATGCTGGGTTTACTTCAAAACTTATGAGATACTGTAATGTTTTGCCATTTCAAAAGCAAAGAGTCCTGTTATACAGGCCTCGGTTATCAAATCCACTTTTAAGGTTGTGTCTATTCGATTATATCTTTGTAGCATTTGACAGCCCTCATGTCTTTACAGGTGTCTGTCTTTGCTCAAAAGCACAAGTCATACTCTCACCAGGCTTGATAAAGTTGTTGGAGGAAGGAGTAACACCATAAATGTTTGTGATGACGAGCGGGGAGCTGAAGTCGTCCATCTGGTTATTGAGAAGAATTCCTGTCGACCTTGACAAGACTTTGGAGCCTAATCTGCAGAGAGACAATCGTTTTTTTAAAGATCTTAAAGCCTGAGACTGAGCATGGTCTCTGGTCAAGCAGGTGGTCTTACAGATCGTTGATGGTGCTGGTGACGGACACGGCACTTCCATCTTCTGACACTACAGACAGATGTGACGTCCCATGGTCATCAGGCAGGTAAAAGTCAGGTTCATAGTAACTTATTGGGTGTGTTGTTTCTTCCATAATTTTTTCACGGAGAATTTCTGCATAAGTAATGGATGTCATGTTCTGGAGTACCTTAAAGGGGGGGAAATGTGTATTAATCTTCAACTTCATATTTTTCAAACTTAAAAAAAAAATCATAGTTACCAGCTAAAAAGATCAGTAAATATATGGGGTTTTATTCATTTAGCTGATGTCAGTTTCTTGTTTTAATTTGAAGATTTTTAATCACCAAGTTTTTCTACTGTTTCTGCATTTAGTGCCAGCAACATGAACTCATTCATTCAACCTTTATTTAGGCAGGTTAGTCCCATTGAGCCATGAGGACTCACTTACAAGAGAGACCTGTTTTCAACAAAGAGGGATGACAACAGTGACAACAATAGACAATCATAAAAGAGGCATACAGATTTTTTTAAACAAGTTAAAATAAGATGTCAAAGTAGCAAAACAGACAGATTATAAGGCAAACGTAGAAAACTAAAAGCAGGAACATGTCTGCATTGGTTCTTGCCAGGAGTCTAACAGTTTCTTAAAGCCATTTAGAGGTCAAGGTCAAGAGCTTCAGATCTTTTTGTAAGATATTCCAGGAAGCAGGAGCGGAGTAGGAGAAGGCCCTTTTGCCTAGTTCAGTCCGCACTGGGGAACACTGCATGTAATAATGTCCTGAGAGCGCACGCTGTAGCTGCACTCACACAGAGACATGTAGGAGGAGATATATGAAGACAGCAGATCAAGAAGTGATTTAAAGATGAAAATGTACCAGTGGAAGAGTCTGCGTGAAGTTAATGCTGTACAGTTAACCAGTGAATACAGGGTGCAATGGTGGGTGCACAACCAGTTATGAATCTTAGAGCACCATGATAGACAGCATCCAACATCTGCAGGGTGCTTGTAGAAGCGTTCGTGTAGATAATGTCACCGTAATCAATGGAGGGAAGGAAAGTCACAGTTACAAGGTGTTTCCTAACAATCAGAGTTAGACATGATCTGTTTCTGAAAAAGAAACCCAGTTTAACTTTCAATTTCCTTACTAGGTTTTCCATGTGGAGATTAAAAGAAAGATGTGAGTCGATCAAGATACCCAAATATTTATAGGAATCAACAAACTCAATAGGGACACCATTTGATCATGAAACAAAATCATGAAACACTATTTTGAAGTTAGGACAAAAATGCACTATTTATAAGCCATCATTCTAACGTTTCCATTTTAAGGCAACACAATTACAAATATTTGTTTATTTCTGAGAGGGTTAATTAGTTTATTCTTTTTTAACTTGTGTTCGGTCAGTTTTTGCGTTTTTGTCTTTTAGTACACAGATCACTTCTTTTTCACATTTGTGATCACAGAAATCTAAGTAAAATCTGTTGTTCCCATTTTACCTTTGAAATCAGCATTTTATCTTATAGTAAGCCTTGTTCAGAGCATGTTGATCTAATCACATTCCTCTAAAATTACTAAAAGTCTACTTGAATTTCTGTGTTGTCATAAGAGTAAATTACTATGAATGTGGTGGCATATCGTTAACGTTTGAAGATAATCTATAGTTGTGAGGGTACTTTTAATTCAGTTCAGTTCAATCCAGTTTATTTTTACAGTATAGCACCAAATCACAACAAAGTTGTCTCAGCGCACTTTACAGGAGCCTTCACATACATAGAAAAGCCAATTAGTAAAGTTCTCTAAGGAATCCAGCAGACAAGTTGAATCTTGGCTTCGTTGCAGTCTCTCCTCCTGAGCGAGCTCAATGGAATTACAAATACAAAACAGGTTGAGCAGAGTAAGTAAAGACAGTAACAGAGTAAAAAGGGTGGTCAGTTTGTCCTCCAGCTGTCTAAGCCTGTAGCAGCATAACTAAGGGAAAGCTCAGGAAATCCAAGCCAACCCTAACTATAGGATTTAGCCAAAAGGAAAGTCTTTAGACTAGTTTTAAAACTGGATAACGTGTCAGCCTCACGGACAGAGATTGGAAGTTGGTTCTACAAGAGAGGAGCCTGATAACTGAAAGCTCTTTCTCCCATTCTGTTTTTGTAAATTCTAGGAACACCAAGTAAACCTGCAGCCTGAGAGCAAAATTCTCAGTTAGAAAAATATGGAACAATAACATCTGTAATATAATATGAGATGGAGCTAGGTTGTTGAGAGCTTTGTAGGTTAGAAGTAAGATTTTGAATTCAATTCTGGATTTGACAGAGAGCTAGTGGAGAGAAACAAAAACTGGAAAGATATCTCCTAAATCCAGTTAAGACTCTGGCAGCAGCATTTTGGATCAACTGAAGATGTTTTAAAGAAGTATTTGGATACCCAGATAACAAACCATTGCAATGCAATAGTCCAGTCTAGACGTGACAAATGCATGAACCAATTTTTCTGCATCATTTATAGATAAGGTGTTTCTAATTTTAGCAATATTACGCAGGTGGAAGAAGGCAGTTCTAGTAATGTTTTTAATGTGGGGGATAAAAGACATGTCCTGATCAAAAATAACACCAATATTTTAAACATTAGAAATGGAGGCCAGATTAATGCCTTCTAAGGGTGAACGACTGAAAATTTAATTCCTAAGGTGCTTGGGTCCAAAAACTAAAACCTCAGTCTTGTCTGTATTCAAAAGGAGAAAATTAAGGGTCATCCAGGTTTTTATCTCTTTAAGACATGCTTGTAGTCTAAGTAATTGATTGGATTCATTGGGTTTAATGGACAAATGTAATAGTGTGTCATCAGCATAACAATGGAAATGTATCCCTTGCTGTTTAATAACTTTACCTAATGGAAGCATATATAAAGTAAAGAGTATTGGCCCAAGCACTGAGTCCTGAGGGACTCCATGACTAACTTTGGTGTATGAAGAAGATTTAATATTTACATTTACAAACTGGAATCAGATAGATACGATTAAAACCATTTTAGAGCTGTTTCTGTAATCCCAATATCATCTTCAAGCTTCTGTAGTAAAATATTGTGATCAACTGTATCAAATGCAGCACTGAGGTCTAACAGGTCCAGTATAGACACAGGTCCATTGTCAGAGGCCATGAGAATATCGTTAGGTACTTTTACTAGTGCAGTTTCTGTGTTCTCATGAGCTCTAAACCCTGACTAAAACTCTTCATACAGATTATTTCTTTGTAGATGTTCACACAACTGACCTGCAACTATTTTCTCTAGAAATGTTTAGATGAAATTTAGGTTAGATATACAGTAGGTCTAGCCTGGCCCTCGCCTTCCTGCACAGCTCCGCTCAATTCTCATTTCCCTTCACTTCACAGTCTGGGACTTCCCCCATCCACAAGGATTTCTCCGGTAGATTTTTGTTCGGACCAATCAGAGAACAGAAGGCGGAGTTTTGAACGACGTCGACTGACGTCGTCATTCAAAATGGCTGCCGCCACGAAGGAATTTTCAATAAAACAAGGTAAAAAACTATTATTTCTCTGCTGAGAAAAATATATTTCTTAGCTGACGTTATATCAGAAGTGTTCCTGAGCAATCAGAGAGCAGAAGGCGGAGTTTTGAACGATGTCGACTGACGTCGTCATTCAAAATGGCTGCCGCCACGAAGGAATTTTCATCAAAACAAGGTAAAAAACTATTATTTCTCTGCTGATAAAAAATATATTTCTTAGCTGACGTTATATCAGAAGTGTTCCTGAGCTTAACAGTTCCTAAATCAATTCACGAAATGGTCAAATCTGCTGGATTTAAATAGTTTCGGTTTGACATTTTCCAAACAGCCTCGGGTGCGCTACGAAAATAAATGATAAAAAATCGAATTTTATCTCAAATGTTTTATCTAGGCCAACAGTCAGTAAATTAGAGCCATATAATTACACACTGGTGGCAGAAAAAATATCCACCGAGTGGTTTCTGAGCAATTTATCTGATAGCCTGGACCTCGCCAGGCTAAACTAACAAAACTCCGCCTTCTGTTCTCTGATTGGTCCATTCAAAAATCTCCAGGAGAAATCGTTTTCAATGGGAGGAATGCCAGACCCTAGTCTGAAGCGAAGTGAAGGACAGGGTGTGGTTTTAACCAGGCTACAGTAGGTCTATAATTGGCCGAAATTTCTGAATCACGGTCAGACTTCTTATGTAAGGTTTTGATTACAGCAACCTTGAAGTGCTGTGGCACGTAACTGTTCATTAAAGACAAATTAAGTAGATTCAAAACATGGACATTAATTAGGGGAAATACCTCTTTAAACAGCCTGCTTGGGATGGGATCTAGCAGACATGTGGATGATTTGGATGAGGCTATTATTTTTGTAAATTCAGCGAGCTCAACAGGACAAAAACATTCCAAACTCAAATCAGGCTCTAGTGAATTTTTTTAAGTTGTTTCTCATTTGACGGGGGACTAGGGATAGTAGAAGGAAGGATGGTTTAAATTTTCTCTCTCATTGAAATAATTATATTTATAAAGAATCTCATGAAGTCAACACTACTTATAGTTGTAGGGATACATGGTTCAACAGAAATGGGACTTTTAATTAGTCTTGCAATAGTACTAAACAGAAACCTGGGGTTATTTTTATACTCATCTATTAAATATGAGTAATATAAAGTTCTAGCTTTACGGGGAACTTTCTTTATGTTAGCAGACTATCTTTCAAAGTTAAATAAAATTCTCCAACATTTTTAGAAGCCTATATTTTCATAGCTGAAAGGAGTCGCCTGCTGCAAAAACAGCTGGTGAAGTTTTTTTTACTGTTTGAATCTCTGCATGATTCCAAATGAAAACTAAACTCTTCTTGTGCTTTCATCAGTCTTTCAACTTACTTCTGTGATGTTGAGGAAGTTTGGATCCCCGAGTGTGGTTCTCTTTGCATATGCAAAACGAAATGCCTCCACAATGCGATGGTAGGTTAGGATCTTATTCTCTGTACTTGCCACACTATCGGCACTGAAATTATACCCTGAAAAACAAAACAAATTATTAAAACCTCTATCAGCACTTTTTTTAAACTCAAACGTTCCCCTTCTGTCCCCAACCATTCTGACTTAAAGATAAAGGACAGACAGGCTAAACATGACTCACTCAGTGCTTTTATTTTGTCCAAAAAGTCAGCAACAGATAGATATTAACCTTAGCTGAGAGCCAGAGGAGGAACAGAGTTCAGCAGCTGATGAATTTCAGCTGTCAACAAGTCAACAGTGTCCAAGTAGAAGGAAATCTGTGCTTTTAATGTTTGAGTGTGACTAAGGGGGCACAGTGATTGAAAACTGTAAAGAAAAATTGGACAATTCATTATTTTAGAGGGAAGTTTATCATCTAATCCTCAGCGGTGGATACTATTAGTGTTCTGGCATGAAGCTGAGGCAGAGTGACAGCATCTTTTGAGTTTGGATTACATGGTTTGTGTGATCTGCCAACGTAGGACAAAGCTGTCAAATAGATTACGTACATAAAATTATACAGTACAGGGTTGAATTATAAGACCAATAAGAAACATTAGATCTTAATCATTTTAATAAAATTATCTCAGTATTATTTGTGCCAGTGTGATTCAACAAGGGTTAATATAAAAGAGGAAATCTAGAAACCAAACAACGCTACCAGTGAGAGGAAATCAAAGTCACACAAACATGAAGAAAGAAAAAAAATCTGTAAAATGAATTGTTTCGATTTTTGAAGTTGGATTTCATGGGCCAGTGATGAACTATTAATACAGTACTGTATATATAATTTAAAATCACAATTAGAGAAAATAATGATTTTATTATACATTAAATTGGCTTGCCATACTCTGTACAATTTGATTGTTTATCAAAATGTTCTGCTCTACATTTACATTTACCTGATTAAGCATGAAACAAGCAGAGTTTGAGTATCAGTTTCCTTTTGTCATGAGTTCCATTCAGACTAGCCATTAGCTTGTCAGTGCAGTTGAAGTTATTCTTTGTTTTTCCAAGCTGAGAATGTTTAAAGAACTAGCTACAACATGTAAGATATTACCTGTTCATTGCATTCTATAGAATCCTACTTCAAATGAGCTGAGGTGAGTAGTTGAAGGAAAGTCAAGAGGGATCATAAAAGGTGGAAATTGGAGACAAGATAGGGAATAATAATAAAGTGTGTATATATGATGTGCAGTGAAGGAACAAGTTGATACAAGAACCATAATATAATCAACATAAAGCACATAAAGAGCTTTAAAACAAGAAGATGAGTTAATATAAACCAATAAATCCAAAACTCATAGACTAATGTAATGAATGTCATGTGAATGTTTTCATTCATTATTTAAATTGAAAGTTGGAAACATTTTGGGGCTTGTTTTTATTTTTATTATGGGGCTCTCAGGTATCCAAACTATCTCCATTACAATATTACACAGCATTTATGTGTAAATTATAGTAAAAACACATTCTGAGGTTGTCCTTTACACAACTCAAGACATCTGAGGTGGCATTTACTCAAAATGGCCTTTTAACAATGGATTTCCTGCACTATAACTAAATATGTAGCTTACAGTTGCCTGCTTTCTGTGATAGTGACTCAAAGGCAACTCTGACTGAAGAACATTTACTCCCACTCAGGATTATTATTATTATTTATATTTCTTTTGATGGAGCATCAAGGCTTACCATTCAAGATGTTTAATATCAGCGATAGCACAGGGCCGCTAGAGGGGGCGTTGGGAACAACCATGGTGTACTTCCCCACATTAACCCTTGAAGGATTTTCATCCAAGACAGCCACATAATCCTTCAGATCTTCCATTGTGATGATACTGCCTAAGCACGGATTGGCAAACACAGTGAATGCACATGAACAGAAATAGCAGTACAAATAGTCTTTAAATGGCAAAAGAAGCACTTAGAGCATATATATAAAAGATATATGATACAGTCTTCAAACAGGGGTTTGAATATGCAAACTGAGACTTTTTCAACACTTATTCAAGTTCAAGTCAACTTCATTGTCACCACATGTGGTACATGGGGTGGAATGAAATCATGTGTACAGGGTCCCAGTTACACCCCAAAATAGCAAAATATAAAGTATAAAAAGAAACTGTAAATAAGGAGCTAATATATACACTACGATTTTTTTTTTTAAATTTATTTATTTATTCTTCTTTCGGCTTTTTTCCCCTGCGTTAGGGGTCGCCACAGCGAACTAGTCGCACGAAGATTTGGCAGTTGTTTTTACGCCGGATGCCCTTCCTGACACAACCACAGACCACCGAGCAACCACAGTCCTCTGTGTGGAGCAGAGAGCTGATATCTAGGGTTAATAATAATAATAATAATAATGAATTCCATTTATAATGCACTT
>JBBPBX010029021.1:0-15918 GCA_038048925.1 Garcialebias charrua | reverse complement strand
TTAAGCTTAGGATATAGTTGACGCGTCGCATAGGGCGCGAGGGTGCGCGCGCGAAAAGTGACGCAATCGCATAGTCCCCGCCCCCGCGCTTTGGCCAGCGCGTTGGTTTCGCGCGTGGTCGTGCACCTCCCAGATTTTGAAGCTCCGCAAGCCTAGCGCGCGCACCAAATTGATTGACAGGTCGGGTAGGGACCTCACCGACAGCCTTCACGCCAGAGCCTGCAGCTGTCTGCGCCGCTGTGGTCGTGGAAACGGCGTCGCGACGCATGGAGGAATGTTTTTTATGTGATACAAAGTATTAAATTCCCCGAGCGAGCAGAAAGCCATTTGTTTTGTTGTGTGATTTCAAACAGTTCTTCTTCTACGGTAGATTTCTTCTTCTACACCCTTTCTTGCAACATATGCACAGGTTTTAGAGAGTACTGCCACCTGCTGGTCAGTAAAAGAACAGCACTTTGCCATGCGCTGCCGTGCTACACTATAAACGCATGAAGCCGCACGGCACAGTGCGCGCGCAGCACGCGCGCTCCAGCTTGCGGATCAAAGCGCGACTATATCCGAGCCTTAACTGGGAGAACCTTTTCTGTCATGATAGGTGATCTGTCCTCCTCTTCATCAACCCCTCTGACCTCTGGCATACCACAGGGATCCATTCTGGGGCCAGTCCTCTTTTCTCTTTACATGTTGCCATTAGGATCAATCATTGCACGTCATAATCTGTCTTTTCATATGTATGCAGACGATTTACAAATCTATCTGCCAGTCACTCCCAACCCCTCACCCAGTTCAAACACTATTGTCAACTGCTTAAATGACATTAAGCACTGGCTCTCTCAAAACTTCCTCCACCTAAACACAGATAAAACTGAATGCATTTTATTTGGTGCACCCGGTGACACCAGCAACATCCTTCCCAGTCCCAGTTTTGGTTTTCCCCTCCCCCACTTCAACCCGGTGGTCAGAAATCTTGGAGTGCAGCTTGACTCCAACTTAAAGCTTGATAAACAGATCAGTTCTGTTGTCAAGACCAGCTTCTTTCAGCTCCGTCTGCTCTCTAAAGTAAAGTCACTCCTCAGCCGTAGTGATCTGGAGAAGGCCATCCATGCCTTTGTGACCTCCAGACTTGACTATTGTAATGCTTTGTATGTTGGAATTAATCAATCCTCCATCTCCCGTTTACAGCTTGTACAGAACTCTGCCGCCGCTTTTTGACCAACACACGAAAATATGAACACATCACTCCTGTCCTGTCCTCTTTACACTGGCTCCCGGTTCAGTTCAGGATACAGTTCAAGCTGCTGCTGTTTGTTTTCAAAGCTCTGAATGGACTTGCACCTCTCTACATCTCAGAACTTTTGAAAGTCCATCAGCCCGGCAGAGCTTTACGATCTGCCAGTCAACACCTGCTGGAGGTGCCTCGCTCAAGGTACAAACAATGGGGAGACCGGTCCTTTTCTGTTGCCGGCCCAAAAGCCTGGAACAGTCTCCCCCTTGAGCTGCGTGCCACCTCTGATCTGACTCTGTTCAAAACCAGACTGAAGACCCACTTGTTCAAAAAAGCTTTCAGTGTGTAACTTTTATTACTTTTGGTATTTTAGTATGTAGCATTTTTATTTCCATTGCCTTCTTTTATTGCTGTTGCTTTTATTTTATTTTCACTGATTTATTGTACCGGTTTTTATATTTTCTGTCCTGTTGAGCACCTTGGTCAATGCAAGGCATTGTAGGTAGGTGCTATACAAATAAAGTTTATTATTATTATTATTATTATTATTATTATTATTATTATTATTATTATTATTATTCTGCTGATGTCACACTGAGGAACTCCTCTTCTTGTGATGAGGCCTGGTGCTGGGTGGTCTATTTGGGTCCTCAATGCAGGCATAGAACCTATTAAGATCATCAGGCAGTGATAGATCCCTAGGGCATTGTGCACACCTGCTTTTGTAGTCTGTTAAGCACTTAATGCACTGCCACATGCTCCGTGGGTCCATTGAGGAGAAATACCCCTGGATCTTCTGTGCATATGTGGCTTTTGGCGCTCTTAATACTAGCATCCAGCTCTTTCCTTGTACTCCCCAGTTCCTGCGAGTCACCAGACCTGAAGGCAGTATCCCTGGCTGTCAGCAGGTTATGGACCTCTGCGTTCAGCCAGGATTTCTGGTTACAACTTACACTTATGGCAGCCATAGGGGATGCTGCACAACTTTATTTTAGGTGGTGTAGGAAAAAGGAAAATTTGCTGAAGTTATTTGTACTTATAACAGTTGCTGATATTTTAAATGCATGCCTATTTAAACGTTTTAACTCATAATGTCATCTCACTTCTTCATAATGCAATGCAGATGATACTGTAAAGCATTTCTAAAATTGCAGGGGATAACAAACTGTTGGGACTGTTTTCATTATTTACCATTGTCAAGAAATTCAGATAGTGTATATGTTGTCAAATGTGAACAAAATTTGTATACCAATGTCAGCATTCTTTGAAAGGTTGCATAATGCCAATGTTTTGAACAAATCTTGGGGTTATCATAGTATTAATGCTCAGTTTCTGTTACTATCACAAAGTCTTAGCTCCAAAATTAACAGAAATTTAGCCATTTTTTGCAGTTATAGATATACATCTAGTGATTTCTTTAAGAGTTTCGTCAAATTCAACTGCTGGTCCATGAGATTTTTGCTAACAAACAGGGTTGACTCCTATAGTTAATGCCAAAGTCTTAACAAAAGTCTCGTTTCATCTTTTAGAGCTCCGAGTATGTTCTGTGAATGGTGCTCAGCTACTACCACACCAAATTCAGCTCAAAGTTGATCAAACTAATCGTTAATATAGTTTTACTTATGTTTGACACATTTATTTATTTATGAATGCCATCCTGACTGATCCTGATCCTGGTTGACTATAAACATTAAATTGTTGTTTATGGTCCTTCAGGGATAGTGTTCTGCGAGCATCAATAAAATATATTTTTTTGTTCATAAAATATTTTGCTAACATACACTGTCATGGAGATGAGTGATAATAATTAAGAGATTCAGAAAAAGCCATTTTGAAGACAATGTGAACAACGGTATTTTCTTAGATAATCCAAACAGAACTACCTGCTTCCTGAATATCTCTAACAAGATTCTGAGCCGTTTGTCCCTCATAAAACTCTTCAGGTCCCATCTCGGCAATTTTCCTGTACGTTTCTGCCAGTTTGGTCAATTTAATGGTTTCATTTTCTTTCAGGACATCACCATTTTTTCCACAAAACACCTCACTGAAAAAAGAGAGAAGATTGTGTGAGATGACGAATAAATCCATGCAACGGCAATCAGAGTGTGCATGTAGGAGGTTAGGTCTCACCATAGGGCTGTGTCTTTCAGGACAGTGTTGTTGTAAAACTCCAGAGCTTGGGCGAGTGGCCTGCTCATCGGAAATCCTTTTGCCGCGAGTTCAATGCTTGGCTGAAACAACTCTTTCCACGGCAGTTTTCCATAACGTTTGTGGGCCATCTCAAACCCTCGAAGCGCTCCCGGTACAGCAATGGACAACCCTCCTACAAGCCAAAAAACAAGTGAACAAATCTTAACAGAAAGTCTGTGTGCCCAATGTTATAATATATTATATATATATATTATATAATATATATTGGGGCAGCACGGTGGCACAACTGGTAGAGCTGCTGCCTCTCAGCGAGAAGGTTGCCGGTTCAAATCCCGGTCCGGGGCCTTTCTGGGTGGAGTTTGCATGTTCTCCCCGTGCATGCGTGGGTTTCCTCCGGGTACTCCGGTTTCCTCCCACAGACCAAAAAACATGCTTGTTAGGCTGATTGGTGACTCTAAATTGACCCTAGGTGTGAGAGTGGATGGTTGTTTGGTGTGAGTGAGACAGGTCCCTCTTGTAAATGAGTCCCCGTGACTCAACGAGGCTAGCCTGTATAAATAAAGGTTGAATGAATGAATGAATAATGTCTCAGAAGGTTCTAATCCAAGTTTGTTCCATTTTTCACTATGATAAAACTCTCAGAAAACAGAATCTTTTATTTCTGTATCACAACTGTGATAACAGCTTCCATATGTTCACGTGTGATAGGAGTGGTTAAACATTACCCTTCTGGGATAAATCCGTACTGTTCCCAAACATGTCCCTGGTTGCATTGCGTGGTGCCGTCTCTCTGGCATTAATGATCTCAGATTTTCCTGTTTAGATGTTGCACAGAAAGAAACAAAGGCGTGAGTTTATTGTGTTCAGTAAAGAACAGATAATTTTGTGGCAGTGAGGCAAATTGGAGTAAAAGCTTTACCAGTTTTTGCATCAAAGATGGTGAAGTAAACGCCACCACCTAACCCCATATTGTGAATATTAATTACTCCAACACATAGTAATGCAGCTATAGAGGCATCAACTGCAGAACCCCCTTTTAAGAGTATGTCTCTGTGGTAAAAATGATTAAAACACATAGTATGAGGTTCAGAGATTAAACTGGTTCTGATGCCGTGGCTTTGTAAAGAAACTCACCTGCCGACCACTGAGCATGGTCCAGCATCTGTCGCCACAGCAGCCTTCAGGTACCCCGTCTCTTTCTTCTTCACACTAAAGTAGACGCCCGCAAAGGTGGCAACAGATGCCAGCAGCAGCAATGCAAGGGCTACTGTTATAGTTTTGGAGATCATTTTTATGGTTTAGGTACTGAATAATTTCCCAATTTCTCTGACAGAAAAACAAAACAAACAAACAAACAAAACAAAAAAACAACGTTAAACTGATTTTTGAAACATGCTGCTTTTCGCAAAAATAAGAAAAAGAAGCAAAATCTGTTCCAGCACAATATTATACAGTTATTTGAACAGAAAAATTAACACCAATATATTCATTAATTATCTCTTTAACACTGAGATTTGCTTGAATTGTTATGGATGGATGGCTGATTAACTTCAGCAAGTGATTGCTGGTGGAATTGAACCTCCAACTCTTACATTGGAGGATGACTGCTCTAACCACTCATCCACAGCTGCCCCGTGAAATGGAGAAAAAAAATAACAATTGGTTATTTTTTTAATGTTGATTGTTTTCAGATGTTAATGCAAAATTTTAAAATTAATACAATATACATGTATATATATATATAATTTTTTTAAATGAAATCCCTGTGTATCTGAAACTAGAAATACAATCTGTTATTTATAAAATTGACCGTTTTACCTTCATACACAAGTTTGTCATTTAATTTGAGTTTGTATTAGAGTCAAAAGATTGTTTAGGTATGTTTATACTTAATTAGATTTGAAACAAAAAAAAACACAGTTTCACTCCTGGACAAATACGAAATAACTTCATATTTGTCATTTTAATCTTCTGCAACCATTTTTGTTCCATTGAGTCATTTCCTGTCAATCTGGATCAATTTAGTTTGAATGATTTCACTGTCTGTATACTTTTTTATGACCTTATGTTTGTGTGCCTCCAACTTTTGCTTGGCTTACTCTTTGAAATTATTGATGCAAGATTCACAGATTGGTATTTTTATTATATTTTGATACAAAAGAAAAATCTACAAACAAAAAAAAACTGAATCCCAGACACTTTATGTAGTGTTTGTGAGTCTCATGACAGGGTCAGGATAACTGGAATGTTAATATGATATCATAAATTACACAACAGTGACATTTCTCTGTGTGAAACTAGTACCAATGTGCATTTTAATGGACTGTAACAAACTGTTTGAGACCTTAGCACCTGTGACACAACATTTTCAACATAGCATCACTGTAATGGGCTAGTAGGGATCTATTTTTGATACTTGCTGTATTTTCTTCTACGTGTGGTAGAAATTTTTGCCTGTTGGCAACAGGCGTTGGCCACACAAAACTTGTACTGAAACTCATAATACATTAGGATTAATGCATGAACTTCAACTTTTATATACCAATTGTTCTTGTTTAGCTTAAATGCTAATTGACTGAAAGGATTAGGTAAATATTGCATAGTGTTTTCTATCACAACATATCACTTGTGAACTGCACAGACACAGACACACATGCACTGTAATCATGTTGTTAATCCCTTATTTTGTTGTTATTTTGTACATTTCTGGTTTAAAAACTGTGGTTGAATAAAGTTGATTTTCAACACAACTCCTCATGACTTTTGTCTTGGTTTTAAATCAATGGGTCAATTTGACCCTGAACAAAGCAGGTGTCTCAAATTCATTTATAAACATCACTCATTGAAAAAAAAACAAAAAAAAAACATGCAAAATGTTTTTTTGTTTTTTTTTAAATAGATATATATATAAAAAATCACTTTCACAGAAAAGCAATATATTTTCGGTGTAGTTTTTTTCTGCCAGTGGATAAAAAAAACATGCAATTTTTTGTGTGTGAAAAAACAAGGGATTTTTCCTCACTGATACTTTATCTGTCAGAGGTAAAGAGCATCACCCCCAGAAGAGGAATTGCTCAGTGTGACATCAGCAAACTATGAAGGACCTTCAGGAGGATAATCCTCATAAAGCAACTGGCCCAGACAACAACCCGGGGAAGGTGCTGAAAGACTGTACCAGTCAGTTCTGCGAGGTGCTGGTAAATATTTTTAACTCCTCCCTCAACCTGTCAACTGTTCCCACCTGCCTGAAGACTGCCACCATCATCCTAGCTCCTAAGAGCTCTGCAGCAACTTGTATGAATGACTACTGGCTAGTAGCCTCACCCCAAAAGTTGTTATGACCCACATCAAAACTACCATCGACATCATCGAGGACCCACACCAGTATGCATAACGCAAGAAAGATGCCATCTCCTCTGTGGTCCACAGTGTTCTCCCCCACCTGGAGCAGAAGGACTCCTACATCTGTCTGCTCTTTGTGGACTTCACATCTGTCTTCAACACCATGATGCCCCAAATCCTGGTGGACAAACTGCTCACACTAGGACTAAGTCCCTCCCTATTCAACTGGGTCCTGGACTTAACAAATAGACTGCAGTCGGTGAGGATCCACAACTTCTCCTCCTACATAATAACCATCAGCGCTGGCTCCCCTCAGGGTTGTGTGTTGAGCCCCCTCCGTTCACTCTGCTCACAACTTTTTTTTTCCTCACTCGCTCACGTTCGAGGCGGTCGCTTTCTCTTCTTTCTCCTGTTCTTCTCCTGCTGTTTTGCTCTCTGTATTTGTATTGGAGCTCCTATTTTACACATCATACACATAAATACTGTTTTGGATCTGATCAGTTGGACTTTCAACGCAACCGGCAAAATCTTTTCAACAAAGTGACAGAGTCCTGGAGAGCCCTCATGTCCCGCTGAGAATCTCAGGACACTGAAGACTTATACAATCAGATTTATGGTAACCGTTTCCTGCTTCTATCAACATACAAGAAGACAGATGCAACTAATTTGGCCCTCGTCAGGCTGCCAGCTTGTGAAGGTTTGGTTTGTGCTTTGAGGACTCAAAATCAGCTGATATACGAGCTAAATGGTAAGGTGGGAGTGATTTGTGAGTATCACATGCCACTTGTGGCCTTTGGACACGCCAGCATGTTGGAAACAACCTTGGAGGGGCTCGTAAGAACGGACCAGTTGAATGCACCCTAATCTGGCCATTTTGGATCTTGAAAGTACCAGTAGGAATCAAGGCTGACAAGAAGAAAAAAATAAACAATTAGGGCTTATCTGAATCTGACTCCCCAGTTGGACTCGAAAACAGGCCAACATATAAATTTCTCCTGGGAAATGTGTAAACTAAGGAAAAGCTTGGTCTATCTTTCTATCTAAAAAAGTATTCTGAAAAGGATAAGAGGCCGCACTGTCATGGCAGCAGCTACGTGCACTCCGCCCATTTTTCAGATGACTGTACAAACATATTTTCGAGGCATCTCGGTACAATGATAATAAAGCTTATTCTGATTCACATATGACTGCACATATACCCAGCCAGGCCATCATAGTGTAAAGTTAACAGACCATACCGTGGTGGTGGGATTGCATCATAAACAATGATGAGTCAGGCTCTAGGCAGAAACTGGAACATCTGGAGAGCTGGTGCAGGAAGAACAATTTTTACATCAAAGTAAAGAAGACGAAGGAGAGGGTCATCAATTTCAAGCACAGAGCAACACCCCACCCCTCAACATAGAAGGATGGAAGTGGAAGTGGTCTGCAGTTACACATATTTGGGTGCGCGCCTGAATGGCAACGTCAGCTGGGGCAACAACACTACCAGCCTGATCAAGAACGCTCATCAGAGACTACAGTATTCCTCAAGCGGTTGAGGTGAGCTGGACTGTGAAGTGCAGTCCTCACCTCCTTCTACAGGTGTGAAGTGGAGAGCATTGTGCTTCCATATCATGTGGCATGGAGGCTGCATAGCCTCAGAAAAATAAAGCTCTGCTGAGAGTAGTGAAGGCTGCACAGAAGTCTGTTGGAGTCAGCCTCCCCACCATCACAGACATCTAAACCTCCAGAGGCAGGAAGAGGGCCACCTGCATCATGCCACAACCCCACTAAAGTTTAACTCAACATTTGGGAAATTGACCCATGGTCATTTACATGCTTTATAAGGCCATTTAATTTTGGCATCCACTTTTAATGATTACTTTCTGAAAGTTCACAGAAAATGTATGCACCGTTTGTATGAGATGTTTTGCCAATGGTACAGACAAATAAACAACTATATTGCCCTTTCAGCATTGATGGCAAACAATAGCTATCTTTATTGATCAAATAAATGTCTATTAATGGCATGTTAATTCCTTTGGTATTTATTAAATTGTAGTGTTATTAGTATAAATTGCCTACTGAGTCATTCATCAATTTGCTAAATAGTTTTTACACATGAATGTTCTGACTACTGTATTTGGCTTTTATTGTAACATACTAGCAAATGACAGTAAAAATAAGAATATTTCAACCTACTTTTTTTAGCTAAACAGCTGTGTTATAGGACATCTTTTTTTTTATCCACATATTAACCCTCCAGCTGCCCTTCAGTTAATTTCAATTCAAAATACTTTAGTAATCCCAAAGGGAAATTAAATGTTGTAACTTGTTATCCTCGTTTCATTAAGAGATGTTATGGCTGTAGGCAGGAAGGATATCTTGTAAAGGTCTGTCCCACAGCATATCAAAAGAAACTGGCTGCATATGCAGTCCGATCCATCCACCCAGACTCTGCTGACCTCTCGGTTCCTCCAGGCTGCAGGACTGCCCGAATGCTGGGCAGAACTCTTCCCAGAATGATGGCCACTCCTCCCAGCAGTCTGCTGAGCTCCTCGTTGCTGCAAACAGACAGCTCCAGGTGCCAGGGGACAATCCTGGTCCTTCTACTGTCACGAATCACGTTTCCTGCCATTTCCAGGATCTCAGTGGTCAAGCACTCAAGCACAGCCGGCAAGAAGACAGGAATGCATCTACGGCACCTCCTTTTCAACTCATTTGATATTTGAGGTTGTAGCGGAGATATTTGAGCTTTTGAAATGTTAATTTAAAAAAACTTTATGCTTCATAACAAATGTCCAAAACTAAAAAAGTTTCAGTAAAAATCCTTCCAGCTGCACAGCATCTCATACCAATGGAAACAATCTGCCAAACAAACGTGATTTACATCCAGCAAAAGAGGAATTAAAGTTTCCAAAAGCAAAATCTCAAAATGAATGTAACAGAGTTGTTCAGACACAGCCACCCTGAGTGGTGCAATTCGACCCACGATTGAGGCTTAGTCAGTCATTTTGACCCAAGAGCAGCAGGTGGGAGAGAATTTGCAAACCCTTTTAACAATATAAGGAAAGGGATGTTTGAGAAATTCATCATTGTATGTTCCCCTACAATGGTGAAATTGGTTATCTGCATTTAACCCATCACATGTGAGATACACCAGTGTGAAGAGGTGGGCAGCTATGTAGGCGCCTGGGAAGAAACTGGGGATTTGGTGTCTTGCTCAGAGACACCAGGACATAGGAATGGCTGGGAGTCAAGCCACAACTTTCTGGTCCCAGGTTGGCTGCCCCATCCCCAACCCTCCACCCCCCCAAAAAAAAGTTTGGAAGACTACTCGAAAAGGAGAAGTGGGTAAAGAAAAAGGGTAAATGGATAGGGTGGTCTGGAAACTGTTTTTCATTCCTTTTGATTTGAGTTTAAAGAAATTTAAAAAGATTTTCTGCCCTACCTTGTTTCCTCTCGTGTCCTCAGCAGCAGCAGGCTCTTTGATACCATCTGCAGCATTTTATAGGTGATGGGATTGTACCACACAGTCAAAAAATGTTAAGCCAGCCCACAGTGTCTTGTGTCATGAGCAGTGGTACAAAATGCAAACAGAACAACAAGAAACAAGTGGAGATGATAGTTTAATTCTAGATGTTATTACTGTTTTTCTCTTGCATTTGTTGTTGGATGTAACTGGGACCCCGTGTACATAATCTCGTTTTCATCACATGTACTACATGCGGTGCAAATGACAATAAAGACTCTCTGACTCTGACTCTGAAATGTCAGAGCCTGAATGAAACAACTGTATTTTATACATGTGGAAAATTGAAACTACCATAACATTTCTTGAAGTAATACACATTTCTTTTCATCTTTCATGTTAATGTTTTAAACAAAGATTTTGCTTGAGTTTTACACCAGTCTGAGTATGTTAGGCATGGATTTCAGCTTCTGCCACACCAGACTTTAGGTCAGTATCTGTACAGTTGAATGGATCATAGCCATTTCAGGGACCATTAGCTGTTGTTGCCACTTTGGATTTGGTTTTGGATTACATTTTAGAAAAGATGCATTAAACATGGCAGCTTTAATAAACCAGTTCAGGAAGGTCTTTTAAAGACTGAGGCTTGAGCTCATTTCCCTGCATGTCTCTTGTCCCACACCTGGACTGCAGCTCTTTTTGGACTAAAACTGCAGTTTTCCCTGTTCTGCCCAGAAGCATAGATGAGTTTGGCACTTTATATCATACTCCATCTGCTCCTGGTTCTTGTATGAGAGACTCTGTCAGTTGATCTCTCAAAAAGGAGAACAACAACAACAACAAAAAACATTGTGTCCAGAAAAGAAGTACCATCCAAAACTTAGATGACTGAGACAAGAGACCGTCTTGGCAGGGTAACTTCAAGGAGAGTCAAAATCAGCAACCTGCTCACCAAGTAGGACATTTTCATAAAACTGAGTAAAAGCATCTAAATATTTAAATATTCAAACAAAACTATGCAGAAGTTGTAAATCATTCCTCATGTCTTCATGTTTTCTTTCCAAGGAGTCAAACTTTGTTGTATTTTTAATCTGGTTTTAATCAAAGTTTTTAGTGTTTTGGCCGTCTTTCAAATTTCTGCTTGACTTTGACTACCCCCCACCCCCACTATATTCTGTCCAGACTTGTGCCTGAACATGACAGTGTTATGAAGCATTTAAAATGAAATATTAGTCATACATACATCAGAATACATCTATTATTCTGATGTTAATGAGTTTAGTCCCATTTACATGAGTTATTCAGTACACGACTTTTTATGAGCATTATTACTTAACATACTTACTGGATCCGAAGAAACTGGTTGTAGATGTCGATCCGTCCCTCTTATAGATGAAAAGAAGCGCTTTGGCTAACTCTGGCACATATTTTATTGATTATAATTAGTCAGTGTTGTTAAAGCACTTTTTTTCTTGAGTTGTCTTTTATCAGTCGACCCAACACTGACTCAACACTGAGTCTTTTCATTCCTGAATGTTTCATGGCTTATCAAATCCAAAACACTCCTTTGGGTTTAATTGGTGGAACAGTTGGTAGATATGTTGACTTCTCGAGGAGAAGGCTGTCTGATCGAATCCCGGCCGAAGGTCTTTCTGAGTTGAGTGTGCATGTTCTCTCTGTGCATGTGTGGGTTTTCTCTGAGCACTCCAGTTTTCTCTGAGTACTCCAGTTTTCTCTGAGCACTCCAGTTTCCTACCACACACAAAAACATGCATGTTAGGCTGACATGTCTTCATAAGACAAAGAACTGATAACTCTAAATCATCCCTGAGAGTGAGAGAGTGAATGATTGTTTGCCTTGTTTGTCCCTGTGATGGACTGGAGACCTGTTCAGGGTGTCCCTGTCCCCTGTCTCTCACACAGTGACTGCTATATGGGCACCAGTGACCCCTGTGAAAGAAGCGGGTAAAGATGATGCATGGATGGATGGTTGGATGGATGGATGGATGGATGGGTGGATGGATGGATGGCTAAAGCAACCAAAGTAACAAGCAATCAATAGATAAATAAATAATTAAAACGTTGAATGACTTTCTGAAATAATGCTGTTTAAAAAAAAAAAAGGTTGACTAGGGATGATTTATAGTTCCCTTATCAGTCAGTCCACTTAGTGCAACATATGACTATGGGAATTGTGCCGCCGCGCGGTTCATCTGAAGTAATACAATCACGCCTTTTAAGGCAGGTGGGCGTCAGCAATGAGGCCCCACCCTCTTTGCATAAAAGGGACTGACGCCCCACCTTCATCCTCTTTTGCCCTTCACCTCGCTTCACACCTGAACTTCGCAGGACTCTCTCTGTGAACGGATCGCTCGACTGGAGGTGAGCTCGCTCCCTGCCCTGAGCGTTACAGAGAATTTTCCTGTGAGCACTTGGGTTAGCGGAGGCTAACCCAGTGTCGTCAACTATAACTTCGAGGTTTTTCTTCTGCTCTTTTTGCAGCTCAGCCAACGAGATGCTAAATGCGCCACACGCTACCTGCGTAGCTAGCAAGCTAGCAGGCTAGCCACCCAGAGCAGCTCAACGAGAGGACTTCTTCGGACCACATTTAGCGAACGGCTAGCTGGCTACAACTCGACGTCTCTTCTCAGCCATGGCTCCGGAGAAGAGCAAGAGGAAGTCGAAGAACTCCAACAAGAACAGCAGGCCAGTGAGCCCCGGCTCCCGAGCCTGCCCCAGTGGATGTGGTTATTCCCTCTCAGCGACGGACACCCACGACTGGCCTGTCCTGTCTGCTTAGGGATGCTACACGCGAAAAATGCGTTGGACTCCCCCGAATCCTGCCCTCACTGCAACCAGCTACGTGAGGTAGAGAGACGGAGGCGCATGGACTTTGTGGTCAAAGCCATGGGCGGCTCCACTACGGCGTGGGAACCGCTCCTCATGGTACGTCCACACCTAACAGCGTTTCAACTGCAGGAGCGTCCAGTTTACATGCAAAGTAAATGGGGGACGCGCCTTGGCATCGGGCGTCACGTCACGTGCGTGTTGAGCGTGCTGGAAAGCGTTTTCCGTGAACGTGAACCCGCGTCAGCCTCCAAAGCACGCCTTGAACATGTTGAAGATTTCGCCGTTCAAACGCCGTTCAACTCCCCCTGATTGGTTGATCAGGGAGAGTCGGGGGGAGAAGAGAGGGGGAGAGTCCCTATGTGACGCGGAAACGAGGGGAATTACTATGTGACGTATTGTTTGTGGGACACAGAAAAAACCCGCAAAGTCGTGTACTATGGAAGAGAAACTCATTGTAGCTGTGTGTTCGCGACAAGTCCTTCACGACCAGTCAAGTCTGCTCTACAGAGACAGAAATAAAAAGCTCCTTGCCTGGCGGAGTGCAGTGAGGAACTCGGTATACCGGTAAGCTCCTCCCACACACCCCGCCGCCACACCGCCGCAGCTTCGCGTTCTGGTCTGGACACCACTGTGGGTCCGGTTCGTCCACTTGCGTGCGTGACGAGCTTTTTTGGAGTTGAAACGCTGTTAGGTGTGGACGTACCATCACTGAAGCGCTTACTCCCACTGCGGAGCTTGAGGCTGTTGAACTGGAGGACAGCGGCCAAGCCGACTGGGGAGGAAACATGGACATGGTGGCCCCCCTCAGGGACTCCACCGCTGAGTTCGACACGAGGGACTTGTTACAAGCAGATGAGCTCTCGCTAACAGCCTCGGACGAGCTAACTGATGATGAAGCCGACCACAAGGATGAAGGAGAAGACGAGGACTTCTCCCAGAACCCCACGGCAGGTCAACCAGAGACTGATGTGTCTGTCCCCACTCTGTTCGAGCTGTGTCGCAGAGCAACGGATGTGCTACGGATTGATTGGCCAGAAGCCCCACCTTGACAACAGGTAACGAGGTTGGCGGGTAACTTCTGGTTCGCCAAGCATCAGTCGGCCATGAGGCACAGGATGCCTATTTTTCCCGACTTCCAGACGGAGCTGACTCGCACCTGGGCTGAACCCAGGGCTCCAATGACTTTGCCTCTCTCTCAGTTCCTGGACGTTGCCGGAATGGAGGCGGCTGGCATGGCCAACATCCCTAAGATGGAGGACACGTTGGCGGCTCGTTTAGCCCCCAGGACTTCGGGCTCCAGACCAACTCTGCCCAGCAAGGCCTGCCACGTGTCGGCCTCGCAGCTCGAGAAGTGTTACCGAGCACAAGGCCTCGCGGTCCGCGCCATGAACGCTTCAGCCATGATGCAAGCCTACTTGGCGGAAAAGCTTCAGGAGCTCCAGCAGATCTCCAACAGAAAGAAGGCGGCCGACGTCCTGGAGGAGGCTCGCAAGGCAACAGACTTTGTCCTTCGCCTCATGGGGACAGCCGCCATTGCTCAGGGGAGAAGTATGGCCGAGATTGTCATCGCTCAGCGCCATTTGTGGCTAACGCTGACGGACCTGCCAGAGGGCCAGCGGAACCCGTTCCTCCACCAACCCATCGAGCCCACGGGGCTTTTCGTCGGTGATCTAGAGAGAATCCAGTGCAGGCTGGAACAGAGAAGAAAGCAGGAGGAGGCCTCTCGTGAAGGGATGCCCAGAAAGCTTTTCGTGCAACCCAGAGACGCTAGTGGACACAGGGGTGTCCAACCTCGATACCACTCGGCCACACGCCGCCCCCCACAGAAACGTTTGGCACTCGACGGAGAGCAATGGCCGAAGCCCGCCGCAGGGCCGTCCCAGGCTGGCCAAGCCTAGGTAAGGCACAGATTTGTCCCACGTCAGGCAGGCCCACCAAGGTCTTCCTCAGCGAACAGGGACCAAAAGCAGAAGTCGGCCTGATGCAGGACCACCTCGTTACTTTTCAGGTGCTCCTACCTACGTGGACAAAGGGGAGACCAAACTTTTAAAACCAGACTTTATATGTAAAAAAAAAAAAAACGTTTTTCTGGTGTAAATCGTGTGTACAAAAATCACTCAAATGTGTGTGTAAAAAAGACAAATTGTTCTTTAAGAACAGCAATAAAGTCTCAGAAAGCACATAGTGTCAAGTGTGTTGACTAAAAAAACAACAACAACATAGCACCTTTTTTATAGAAAGCGTGTCAATAAAGGGAGGGGCAGCACTCACACATGGCTACCTCGACCCTAATGAGACACAAACAGTCAGGGAAGACAATGAGCCCCTACTGGAGGCCAGGTGTTTGTTTACAACAGACAGACACTCTGGTTGCTGCAGAAGGACAGGAAAGTCTGCCGAAGGGCGAACAGGAGGGGGCCACTCCCCCTTCTTTCCCCTTGACACACAAACAGCATAGAATACACATGCCCTCAAGACTGAGCACCACCAACCTCTGAGATGCCACCAACAAGAGACATTACAAACTTCTGAGACGCCACTAACCTCTGAGACACCACCGACTAGAAACGCCACCAACCTCTGAGACACCACTAACCTGAAACACCAGCAACTAGAGACACCACCAACCTCTGAGATGACGAAACCTCTTGAGATGCCACCAAATTCTGAGACAACGCAACCTTTGAGATGCCACCAAAAAGAAACACCACTAACCTCTGAGATGCCACCGACTATAGATGCCACCAACTTCCGAGACAACGCCAACCTCCGAGATGCCATTGACAAGACACCATGCAAACATATGAGACACCGCCAACCTCTGAAATGCCACCAATCTCTGAGACGCCACTAACCTTTGAGATGCCACAGACCTCAGATGACAAAACCTCAGATG
>JBBPBX010029020.1:23056-34167 GCA_038048925.1 Garcialebias charrua | reverse complement strand
AGTTCAGCTCTTTATGAACAAACTAAAACTGATTGTCAACAAGTCCTGGAGCAGACAGCCCTGCCCTGATGATGAGTGAGATTCAACCGTTCAAGAGGTATTGTTCTTTTATTATAATTATTATTTATTATTATTATTTAAAATCATAATCTTATTAACTTGTTTTTTTTACCTCTGTGTTTTATTTCCAGTGTTGGACAGAAGTAGCATCTCTTTTCCACTTCAGGGACAGACATCCACCAGAGATCACCTGCTGCAGCTAAGAAGTGTGTGATGACTGAACTGAACTCTGAACTGTTCCAGGACCTGTCCCACCTGGAGGAGCAGGTCCAAGAAGACGTTGTGAGTACAGTAATGAGGACAAATACAGCCACACTGCTGCTACTGGACAAAAACTTGATTAGTTAGATTGTAAACATTCCACGAACCAAATTAAGGACCATGGGAGACCGGGCATTCTGTGTGGCTGCCCCCCGCCTATGGAACTCCCTCCCTGACTACCTGAGAGCTCCACAGTCACTGGTTGACTTTAAAAGCGGTTTAAAGACTTTTCTTTTTAAGCAAGCCTATTCTGCCTCCGCATGATTTTATCTTTGATCTTGGCTGATAGTATTATTGATTTTACTTGATTTTATCACTTGTTTTATTTATTTATTTTTTAAGCAGGCCTATTCTGCCTCCACATTATTCTGTCTTTAATCTTAGTTGATATCATTATTGATTTTATTAGATTTTATCACTTGTTTTATTGTTGTAGCACTTTGAGATTTTTATTAATGAAAAGTGCGGTATAAATTGAATTTATTATTATTACTGTATTATTATTATTAAACAGTCTGTTGCTGCTTATTGTTCTGGTTCTAACTGTTATTGTATTTATTAAGATTTTTATTATTGTTAATATACAGTAGTTTATTTATTGTAGAGTGCTGTTTATTTAAAATATCATCCAAATGGGTCACTTTTATTTATTACTACAATACAATACAGTACAAATGTATTTTTGTCATATTTTCAAAATAAACATTTTGTAAGTCTTTATTTTGACGGGGTTTTTTTGTACCGAAAATAAACCGAACCAAGCCCTCCTTGTAATTGAACCGAACCGAAATGTGATTTTAGCGTACCGTTACACCCTTAGTCACAATATACAGTACGGTGGTCACAGAATGGTGTAACACCGGTTCGCAACGCGCTCCAAACAGGAAGTTGATTAATTTTCTGTTCTGTAACTGCGACGTGATGACGTCGCTACGAATACTCGACTTGAAATAAAAAAACTAGATAGAGGTCCAAGTAATCGATGTGTTGATTACTCGAGTAGTCTGTTAAAGCCCTAACGTAAATACTTCACCTTATACGTACAGTACTGTATTTTACCAAGCACTTAGCCTATCCTAACACAGTACCCTACATAATGATAAAAAACACATACATTTTGGAGCCATAATGAAGGGAAAAAAAATAGTTAATTTCCTACTGGTATGCTGGTGAAGCTTCCTCCGTCCCTCCTCCGTATTCTCTATTGCGTTTACATTGTAAAACCGCCGTCCAGCTCGGTCCGTCTGCCGTATTCTCTATTCGTTTACGACGTAAAACAGGGTTCACAGTACAGTTTTGTTTTTTGAATGTCCAGAGGACCAGACTTAGGTTTTTTAGAGAGTAATGTGTAGCATTCCTCCGCAGCTACGTTAATAACGTAAAACCGGAAACTGCGTAACTCTGCTTTTCAAAATAAATTTTCAAAATGTTTTATTTTATTTTTTAAATGGGAGATGCCTCGTAACCGCGAAACGTCGTAAGTCGAGGACTACCTGTATATTGTTTTAGAAGTTGTACTAATATTTGATCATGGGGTCTGCACTGTGGTGCAGAGGTTAGAGCTGTCGCGTCACCTCTCACCGAGAAGATCGTAGGATTGTCTGCCTTTCTGTGTACTTTACTCCCTGTACGTGGGTTTTCTCGGGCGATCTGGTTTCCTCCCACGGACCAAAAGCATCCATGTTGGGCTAACTGGTAACTCTAAATTGTCCCTAGGCATGAAAGTGATAATAGTTATTTGTTTCGGTGTATCCCTGTGATGGACTGTGTCTCGCACTGTGACCCCATGACCCGGAAAGAAAAAGTGAGTAAAGAAAATGGATGGATTTGGTCAAAAGTGAATGATTGTAAGCTTGTAGTACTTTTGACATATTTAATGTGGTAGTAGAGTGGTGACAGTAAAATCTTAAAGAGGTCATTTATATATATTTTTTTATATAAGGTTGTTGTGTTTAGTACTTTCAGATACCGGTAGTTAGTATCCTACCAGCAATAGAGGCCAATCCTGTAAGAAACGGGAAGGTGCCATTTAGACATGGTTAGAGCTCAATCAAACTGGCAGGTAGTCCTCGGGTTACGACAGTCTCGAGTTACGACGTTTCGTGGTTACGACGCATCTCAGATAATTAAAGAAAATATATATATATATATATATTTTGAAAAGCCGAGTTACGCAGTTTCCGGTTTTACGTCGTAAACGTAGCGGCGGAGGAATACTGCACTGTACTCTGTAAAAAAGCTAAGTCTGGTCCTCTCGACATTCAAAAAACAAACAAAACTGTACTGTGAACGTGGTTTTACGTCGTAAACGGAATGCGGAATACGGCAGATGGACCGAGCTGGACAGTGGTTTTACGTCGTAAACGTAATAGAGAATACGGCCGATGGACGGAGGAATAGGCGTCACCAGCATCCCAGTAGGCCGTAACTCTTTTTTTCCCTTCATTATGGCTCCCAAACGTATGTGTTTTGTCATAATTATGTAGGGTACTGTGTTAGGATAGGCCAAGTGCTTGGTAATACTGTACTGTACATGTATATGGTGCAGTATGTACGTATATTTTGACTTGCGTCAAAAATCGGTTACGCCGCCGCGTAGGAACGGATCTACATCGTAAGTCGAGGA
The DNA here is from genome assembly GCA_038048925.1 of Garcialebias charrua. Classification (NCBI taxonomy): domain Eukaryota; kingdom Metazoa; phylum Chordata; class Actinopteri; order Cyprinodontiformes; family Rivulidae; genus Garcialebias; species Garcialebias charrua. The sequence continues at coordinate 31,220 of JBBPBX010029020.1, read as the reverse complement.
CTACCTGTATTGTAATACTGAACAGCATACAGGAACTGGAAAGGGAACGTTTGAGGAAGGGACCTTGTTGTATGGTATGTTTTAAGTTCTCCGCCCTCCTGTAAACAATTTTTACGCGTCAACTTGTTGATTCACTCAAGTGGATGGTTTTTAAAATGCAGCTGTCTTGTGCAAAACAAACATCTACATAGTTCAGTTGAAATGTGAGTCCCTGTTGTCTTGGAGAAAACTTTCAGGCAACACCAAGACTACCACTACATTAAAATACTGATTCAGAGTTGCATAGAATACATAAAAATGAGGAATGTGCTCCAACTGAGTAAAGACCAGATTTGAAATATAAAAAGATGCATGAAGGTAAAATCCCTTTGGGCCATCAGCCTGCCAGTTCAGCCAGTTCACATTATTTATGTGTGCCAGTGACACTTGAATATTTTTGCTATCAGTTTTTTTTTAGATTGCACATGAAATCATAACTAAGGAACAAGGAAAAGGGTTAAAATGTGCTGTTTTTGAACTTCAGCAGCAAAGCTGGACTTTAATTTCTGATTCAGGTCGAGTTGGAGCGAGTTGTGTAGTCTTGTAAAACAACTGGATCTCAAAAATCTCAAAGCTGTTTGAGAAAAGAACACGTTAAGGAGGTGGAACACCTGGAGAGCTGGTGCGAAGAGAATAACCTTCACATGAATGTGAAGAAGACAAAGGAGATGATTGTGGACTTCAGAAGGAACAAACACACCCATGCCCCACTGAACATAGGTGGATCTGCGGTGGAGGTGGTCTCCAGCTACAAATACTTGGGTGTACACTTGAATGATAACCTCAGCTGGAGCAACAACACCACCAGCCTGATCAAGAAAGGTCATCAGAGACTCTACTTCCTCAGACGGCTGAGACGAGCTGGTCTGAGCAGCCCAGTTCTCACCTCCTTCTACAGGTGTGCAGTGGAGAGCATCCTGTGCTCCAGCATCAATGTGTGGCATGGAGGCTGCACAGTTGCAGAGAGGAAAGCTCTACAGAGAGTGGTGAAGGCTGCACAGAAGTCTGTTGGAGTCAGTCTCCCCACCATCACAGACATTTACACCTCCAGATGCAGGAAAAGAGCCACCTGCATCATGAAAGACCTCACTCACCCAGCACACTCACTCTTTGCCCCACTCCCCTCAGGACGGAGGTTGAGGAGCATCAAATGTAGAACCACTAGACTGAGGAACAGCTTCTACCCTGAGGCTGTTAGACTCATGAATAAATAAATAATAAGAATAAACACTGCAAAATATCACATCATGCTGATGCTGATCTGTTTTCTTGTTGCTGTGTTCATCTGTGACCATCTGCTCATAAAGACTCATGTTCGTGCTGCTGTTTATAATGATGTTTTTCTTTCCACTACATTAGGGCTTAGTGTATTACTAGTTGATGTTTCTCTTAGTTAATTCTAGATGTTATTACTGTTTTTCTCTTGCATTTGTTGTTGGATGTAACTGGGACCCCGTGTACATAATCTCGTTTTCATCACATGTACCACATGCGGTGCAAATGACAATAAAGACTCTCTGACTCTCTGACTTAAATAATTTTACACCTTGTCACTTTCAAGACAGCCCTTTACTTTGTTCCTCCATGCTGCTGCTGGCAGATGTGTCCCACCTCAGAACAGCTGTCCCATCTCCACCAGTCAGATCCTAAAACTTTAACTGTTACACAGTGAAAACAAGATAACAAGTGAAGACAATATAAAATTGGTGTGAGCCACATGAAAAAACTAGATGTTAAAAATTAGACAGAAGAAAGCTATATTTGGAATTCTAGAGACTAAACTGTAAACTCCTTGTGGGGTCAGATTATCAGCAGCAGGGTACTTGGAGCAAACAGCCGGACTGTAGTTTGAAATGTAGACTTTCTGTGTGGTGGGTTGGCTCACCGTTTTCTGCAGACTCAGATTGTTTGGGTTATAAACACTAATGTCATGGGTGTTCAGCTGTTCTGTCAACAGAATCTGGTACAGGTTGGTGGTTTGGTAGGTGAACCTCACAGTACAAGACAAGTAAAGCATGAAGTTGAGAATATGAAGGTAGAAAGATTTTGCCCCTCTGGATAGTTAATGAAGGCCAGCTCAGATCCTTCACACATCTTCTCTGACTTTTACCAGTTAGTAGGATGTTACAAAGCCAGCAAATGGAAAACCAAGTCAAAGTCAACTTTATTGTCTGAACTGCAATATGTACAGGACATACACAGGATCGAAATTGCGTTTCTCTCAGTCCCTCGGTGCAACAGTAACCATCTAAACACTAAACACTAAAGCCAAAGGTGGGCGAATGAACGCTAGGGAGCGCTAAATCGCTATTCCGCTTACAGTGGACCTAAACTTTTTGTCAGCGTTTTTGTGAATTGACTAACTTTTATAATTCATAAGCGGATTTCTGCTATTTTTATTTAAAATGCAGTACCGCTAATAACTAATTATCTATCAGTAAAAACCAATAAACTTATTTACAAGCTCATAATGCTGCTTGTTTTACCTTTTTCCCCACCGTAAACAGCAGAGAGGAGGAAGGGTTGGAGGGGGGAGGGAGGGTTGGAGGGGGGAGGGAGCAGAGGGGGGGATCTACCATGTAGGTAAATGCCTGGGGATCCCATCAGCATGAGGCCCCGGCCCCGCCGCGCCCCGGCCAGTCACCTAATTCCTAACATTGATCCTGCTTGTTAATCTACATTTAACATAAAAATAATTATAGTTACGATGAAAACAATCATTAAATAAGCAATTTAAAAAACGGTTGATTTCATTATCCCCCTACTAAAAATGGACTATTCCATCTCGACAGCTTCCGGGTTAGAGGTGAACTCAGAGGCTAATTCCGTGGCTAGCTGTTTGTGCTGGGTACTTGGACAAATCCTTAGAAAACCCAGCTGTTTCAAGCCAAATTAACGCGGCCGGAGGATTCTATTTTGTGTTCTGTGTATACCACGCGACGGTGAGTCGTTATTTTCATGTATTTTTATTACTTTTCATTAAATCTGTTGAGTACCTATAGACGCTAACTGTGTCTGCCGGTTGGTTGTGGGTTACTAATGGAAATCCTTAGAAAACCCAGCTGTTTCAAGCCAAATTAACGTGGCCGAAGGATTTTATTGTGCGTTTTGTGTCGACCATTCGACGGCGAGTCGTTAGTTTTATGTATTTGGGTTACTTTCATCATGTATAAATGCCGTGGCGACACACCCGTGTATTTGAGATTTAAACGTGGTGTTGACCGATGCTGCCTTTTTGGGTGAGCAGGTACTCATCGATCTGTTCACCAAATATAACACACCCATCCCCTCCAGTGCAGCAGTTGAACGCCTGTTCTCGATGGGAAAGGACATTTTGAGGGCCAAGAGAGCCAGCTTGTCTGACACCAATTTTGAAGTGTTGATTTTTATGAGAGGCAACCAGCATCACATGGAGGAGATGAGCACAGAAGAACAGTCAGAGTAGCCTGAAGTTGAGGAAGGGCAGGGAATAAAACTGTTACACTAAGTGACTAAAAACATTTTTTTTTCTATTTCTCATGTTTTATAATCAAAAAAGGCGTTCAATACAAGATCAACTGGACTTTATTTGTTGCAGAAAACGTTTCACCCTTTATCCAAAAGGCTTTTTCAATCCAGAATGGCAGCTGTGAGACTGAGAAGAAGTTTTATACTAATAAAACGCATAAAACTTCAGTCTCACAGCTGCCATTCTGAACGTTTTCTGCAACAAATAAAGTCCAGTTGATCTTGTATTGAACGCCTTTTTTGATTTTATCATGTCCTGGACGACTGAGAATTTTCACCAGCTTATGTTTTATAGGCATTTTGTTGTGTATATACTTTTTATATTTTTATATATTTGTTTAATCACATTGTGTTTATTTACTCATGGCCACCACAATTTTTGAGTAGATGTGTTTTTTCAGTAATACAGTAAAATAGTGTCTGGAAATGTTTTTTTATTTCTTCTTTATTTCTTTCCAAAGAAAATCAAGGTTTTCATGCATGCACATGACATGTGCACAGAAATTAACAAGCACAAATTCACAGCTTTTTCATTTTGTGGCTTAAAAATAAATCATTAAATAATAAACAATAAACTTTATTTGTATAGCACCTTCCTACAATGCCTTGCATTGACCAAGGTGCTTAACAGGACAGAAAATATAAAAACCGGTACAATAAATCGGTGAATGAATGGAAACAAATAAAAATGCTACATACTATACCAAATTTATAAAAGTTACACACTGAAAGCTTTTTTGAACATCATAAATGATTGGAGTCAGAGGCAGAAATTATTTAAAAAATAAAATAAAAATATGTCAGCTTGAGCTTCCTTCCAAACCAATGAGTTCAAAATTAAATAAAAAAATAAGAGGTTGGTTGAATGAATGAAGATAAATTATTTAAAGCTCTTATCTTATGCTGATAAAGACAGACATCTAGTGGTCAAATGGAGCAACACAGTATGTGAAGTTTTGGTTCCTCCTTGCATTGCTTTCGTCATCTGTATACCCATAATGCATTGCAGGGCACTTCAGTTTTCCAGAAAACAGTTAAAAATAAGTTTATCGATGCATTTTTAATGAAAAATCTACAATAAACAAACAAAAAAAGGACAAAGAAGCAGTCGAAAAGCATTCCACACATTAAACAACTTTTAAAATTTTGGACCCTGAGTGAAAGTTGTATTTTAATAGATGACACCCGGAGCGAATCGCTGTTAAAAGGTAGGGTAAGGTGAGGTGTATATTAGTTTATACGCCTGTAGTTGGCAGTGTGGTGCAGATATTGCATAACGCTGCCGGCTACAAATTGTTGAATATAAATAGCGGATTAGATTAGCTTCCCCTAATTTTGATAAGGCCTTTGTGCATTTGAAATTGTGGACCTAAAAAAATTAATAAGCGTTTTAGAAATTGTGGAACTAATTTTTTAATTAGCGGTGCCCACCTTTGACTAAAGCATTTAATAAACATAAGCATAAAATAGTAAAAGTGTAACACTGTCCTGAGTTTTTCATAATAGTATAAAAGTATGAAAATTTACACCAACACTGAAACACCAAACACCCCTGAAACACCAAACACCCAATGAACATAAGCATAAAATGAAATAATAAAAGTGTAATACTGTCCTGAGTTTTTACATAGTAGTATAAAAAGTATAAAAAGTATATCTATAAAATAAACTGAAGGTTCTAGCATTGACATTTGCAAAGAGTGGCACAGCAGCATATAAGTTAAGTCAAAGTCAAAAGTCAAAGTCAACTTTATTGTCAGATCTGCAATATGTACTGTACAGGACATACACAGGACCGAAATTGCGTTTCTCTCAGTCCCTCGGTGCAACAGTAAACATCTAAACATTGAAACACTGAAACATATAATAATAGACATAAGCATAAAATAGTAAAACTAACACTGTCCTGAGTTTTTGCATAGTGGTATAAGAGTATGAAAATTTACACCAACTCTAAAACTAAAACTAAAACATTAAACATTTAATGAACATAATACTGTCCTGAGTTTTTGCATACTAGTATAAAAAAGAGTATAAAAAGTATAACTAAAATAAACTAAAGGTTTCTAGCATTGACATTTGCAAAGTGGCAAAGCAGCGTATGAGTTAATGTACACAGTATATGTATGAGGTAGTAGTTGATGTTGTTATAGAGGCAAAAAGTGGCATATGCAGTAAGGCACATTGGGCATCCCTAAATAAGACCGTTCAGAGCACACTGTATATGTATCAGCAGTGGTGTAGATATTAGAGTAGTGTAAATGTAAACAGTAGTAATTAAATGTAAGCAGTAGTAATAAAAGTAAACAGTATTAATAAATGTAAACAGAGAATGTAAACAGTAGTATGACTATAGGCAGTAATGTAATACAAACATTAGTGCAAATATGAGAAGTAGTGCAAACTGAATGAGCACATGACCGAGAGTTTAGTGAATAACCCGTTTGATGACACAGAGTCCAGTGTTAAAATCTTTGTGTTGTGTGGTAATGTGTGAGAAAGTTTTTTGTGTTAAGGCAGTTCAAATGGGAGGGGAGGCAGAGCAGGCAGAGTGTTTAGCATCCTGACTGCCTGATGAACAGAGCTGTCACTCATCAGTCTGCTGGTTCGAGCCTGGAGACTCCTCAGTCTCCTCCCTGATGGCAGCAGTCTGAAGCAGCTGTGTAGTGGGTGTGTGGGATCACCTGCCATGCAGAGGGCTTTCCGAGTGAGGCGGTTGCTGTGTAAGTCCTGCAGTGAGGGGAAGGAGGTGCCGACGATCTTCTCAGCTGCTCTCACGATGCGCTGGAGGCTCTTGCGGCAGGATGCAGTACATGCACCAAACCACACAGTGATGCAGCTGGTCAGGACACTTTCTATGGCACCTCTGTAGAAGGTGCACATGATGGGGGTTGAAGCTCCAGCCCTTTTCAGCTTGCGGAGAAAGTAGAGACGCTGGTGAGCCTTCTTGGCCAGTGATGCAGTGTTCCTGCTCCAGGACAGGTCCTTTGAGACGTGCACTCCCAGGAACTTGGTGCTGTCCACTCTCTCCACTGCGGTGCTGTTGATGGTCAGAGGGGCATGTTGGGCATCCCTCTTCCTGAAGTCCACGACAATCTCCTTTGTCTTCTCCACGTTGAGAGTGAGAGAACCAACCAGCTCACCATATGCCCCTTTTGTACCTGCTCAGATCAGCCTGGATTTGCTTCAGGACCGGTTCTGGAGGCATGTCCAGAATCCAAAATCCTGCTAATGAACTTTTAATGAACTTTAGTTCACCGAGTGAGAGTTCTGTGATGGAGTTAAACTCAAAGCAGTCTGCTCCTCAGATAAATAATGTTAAATTATTAATTTTAAAATATGAATATTTCTGTTCATTGCCCTGAGATGACTTCTGTTGTGACTTGGTGCTATATAAATAAACTGAATTGAATTAAATCTGATGAACCAGATTCTACAAAAACATCTATATTTAAAATTTTGTATTTTTCTTCATCGTTTGATGTGTTTGGGAGTGGTGGCGCAGAGGTTAGAGAAGGTGGGCCTGTGATTGGAAGATCGCCGGTTCTAGCCCCGGTACAGACAACATCAAAACGTGGGTGGATAAAGGTGAAACACCCACACCTGCCTCCACCCTCATTCGCCCCAGTCTGGGCCCCTGAGCAAGGCCCTTAACCCCCACCATCTGCTCTCTAACACGTCTCTCTTGAAAATGAGTTCTCGTGGCTCAGTGAGACTACCTGGATAAATATGCTGGTGAAGATTCTCAGTCGTCCAGGACATGATAAAATCAAAAAGGCGTTCAATACAAGATCAACCGGACTTTATTTGTTTTATACCTGGATAAATAAAGGGTAGATGAAAAAAATAAAATAAATTGCACTCATTGTCTACTTTTATTGTTCAATTTAGATAATGTGGTTTTGTTTCTTGTATACAGATTTCATTTTAGTGATTTAAAGTGTAATTCTTGTTTTGTGATTTGTACATCTGTGGGTTGGAATAAAGTTGAGCCAAAGGCCGTATCTTTTCTTTAAACATGTTTGAGGGAAATATTCCTGAGAGATCCAATACAGTAATTTGTCTTTTTGGGATTTTTCAGCTGTGTTAACTTTAATTAACAGATTTAATAAAGTCAAAGTGAAAACAGGATTTCATGATAAAGCTGGCACCGTTTATTCTTCACTGATTAAAAAAAAACATTATTTTTTAATACATAAAATGTAAAAAACAAAACAAAAATGTTTCCACCCTCCATCCCAGTCCTCCCGCCTGGCAGGGCTCGGAATCCAGTCTTTGTGAGCACACGAGGCCCGGGCTCGGGGTCCGGCCTCGCGTGCTTCCACAGGTCGGCAGCTCGTATGATCCTCCACAGTGACTCCGCTCGCTTGAATTTTGTCATCGGTCACCAAACGCACACAAAAGAAAAAAAAAACAGGACGTCAGCATTAAACACGGTGTTGTCGTCATTGTTTTTAAAATCTTATCAGCCACTGCTCCGCGTTCTGAGAAATTGCAAATGGCGGATCGGTGAAAAGTTTCTGAGATCCAGTGACTCCTCCCCCTGACCAGTCAGTGTCCTGCATTCATATTTTGGTCCAGAGTCAGCTCGACTCAGCTCGCTCGGTCCCACCAGAGA